>OMNV01008278.1:0-32750 GCA_900303265.1 Brotula barbata | reverse complement strand
TTTTACGATTTTTTAAAAAACCTGTTTTTTTTCCCTTTTTCAGTTCATATTGAGTTATTGTCAAGTGGCTGAAGCCCTTCTACAATAGCGCTCATGTAAAAACAAAAAAAAAAAAGAAGAAGAAAAAGAAGAAGAAGAAGAAAAACGTCTCGGCATCCTCAAAGAGAAACTAAGGCTTTAAACTACACGGAGCACCTCCCTCTGTCCAGGCCCTCACCGCCGGGCGCTGGTCAGCACTGCATAGCTTAGCTCGGCTCGGCACGGTTTGGGTTAGCGCCGACAGAAAAGCCGCCGTCAGCATTTCTCCAGGCGCAGCAGTAGCAGCACTTGAGCAGCCATTAGTTTTCTCTGGGTCCCAGGCATTAGCTCCATTACACACAACAATGCTCTTAGCTAACTCTTGTTGTTGTTATTGTTGTAATATTAACCACCTCCATCATGCGTATCGTCTGTTGTAGGCAGAGGACAGCGTGCAGGCTCTACAGTAATGGCACATTAGACAAAGATAATGAGTATTATTGGTGCATTAATGCGGTGGCGTACAGCTCTTTGATTTTTACAGCCAGGTGCAGCATGATCCTAAGTAACCGATAAAGATTTTTCATTTTATAGACGTAGATGAGCTCTACCCAGAGGGAGGCAGTGTTGTAGCTGCTCCCAATTTATTTGTGCTATCGTGATATTTATCATCTGTGATAGCTCACAGTGTTAATTAAACAGAGGAGAGGTTTGGAGATCAGTCTGCTGTACATCACTGCTCTCATAAGACAGCAATGGTACTTGGAACAGAATTTGGCTCAAGCAGTCCGCAGACGTGTCCGTGTGTCACTTCCACCGTCTCACCATTGCACCCACCAGTCACGGTGTTCCCACGCTAGGCCAGTGTCATTTCCCTCTGTGCATGTGAAACATAGAAATTAGACTTTATACTGTTCTAGTCCATTGTGTGGAACCTTCAGTAATTGTCACCAGAACGTTCTCAGGGATTTCTCTACACAGGAAAAAAAAAAAAAAAAAAGGCGGAACAAATGAACGAGTGAACGGCCGACTACAGGAGAAGACAAAACGTGACACAACATGAGCGAGCATTTATTGTACTCTGTATATATGCCATAGTATATGTCTGAATATGGAGGATCTGAAAGTATATGTTAACTAATTTATACAGAGTATTCTATGTAATGTGAAATACTTGAAGCCGCTGTAGTTTGCTCTCTCTCTCTCTCTCTTTCTCTCTCTCTCTCTCTCTCTCTCTCTTTTGTCTTCTCTTCGTCCTTTCCTTTGAGTCAAAACAAAACATATCAGAAGGACTAGAGTGACCTTGTCGACAGGTTTTCGGACTCATGCGAGAGACGCTGATTGGTGATGTTGGTATAGAGGAAAACATTGTGGTCTTACTTCATTCCTGCTGAGTAAAAAGCATAGAAGGGAGGAAGGTCGACGACAAGGTTGAAAACACAACGCAGAATTCATTCAAATACTCAAATATGCATGGAAGCTGGGGTCCTAGCGTTGTTTTTCCGTGGAAAAGCTACGACGTGCATCAGAGCAGGCCTAATCGGAGATGAATATGATCAAAAGTCATGTCGTCTGAGTCCAGCCTTACGTGGATATGGCTCACCTAACTGTTACCCATAATGCACAGTCTAACTAGGACAAAAAGGATTCTCCTCAGCTCTGTTTTCTGAATGACCATTGTCTCTTCTGCGATGCTCTTCTGTCATCACTTGCCTTTTTACCTTGTTTATATTTTTTTTTTTCTATCTGGTGTTCATTAAAGATAAAAGCAGCCTTTTCTCTTGCCTTGTCTTAACGCTTTAAAGTAACCAAACAGGAGATCTATCTAACAACCAAACGCGTTCTAAGAGGTGAGAACCAACCCACCTTGGTCCCAGCTTTAGTGTCCTTAATTAGTAAGTGAATGGCTGTGTAACTCAATGCTTTAACAAAGCAATTCCTCACGTGTGTTTGGTGAAAATACATTGTCCAGTGTCTCTTGTTCTCTTCAGAAACGATTTCCTCTGAGTCTTTCTAGCTGTTTTATTTTAGTTTGTTTTGTTTTGTTTATGTAGGAATCTTCTGCTCTCCCATTTTATTTATTACAATGACCCATGTATACATGCTTATGAAATTAAGATTTGATACACCGATATCAATTTATTTATGTAACTAAATCACTGTTTTATAATCTTGTTAATGAGTCAATAATTGATTTGTTTTTTTTTGGTTTTTGTTTTAATAAAAGTTAGTTTTTTGAAATGTATATTTCCGTTGCCTCTAAGCTGCTTTTAATACTGCCGACACGTAAAAGAAGGAGCATTTTTCAATATCTCTTCGGTCATAAATCACCGTGAGCCGCAGTCCGGGTTGTGTTGGTCATCTTTGGAGCCGATCAGTCAGGACGGATCAGATCGCCGTCGCGCGATGGCGTCAGAGAGAGACGGAGAGGGGTCGCCGTCACCGGCAGCAGCTTTCACGCTGTCAGCTCGGCGAACTGATGGGGAATATGAAACATATCAATTGATATTCCCATGGTCTTTGTAGCTTCTGTCAGACAGCCAGAGTCAGCCAACCGCAATAACCTGTTTACATGCTTCCAACACTGACAGTTTTACCACAGGATGACTAAATCAGTGTATGCCGTTTGTCAGACGCATGTGTGCATTTGTCAGGTTTGTGTGCATTTTTGTGTGCCTCTTGTTTGCGTGCCTCTGCTTCGGCATGTGTCTGCTTTCTTCTTTGTGTGTGTGTGTGTGTGTGTGTGTGTGTGTTAAGGCCTTTAGGGAGCGAATGGGAACAGGTGGTAGCTCCAGACTACAGGAGCTCCTGACAGCAGTAAGGTCCCCAGACTCCCAGCCCCTCATTAAACATTGACACAAAAACACTGCAACTGTCTACGTGTGAACAGTAATGAAGCGCAGACTGCTACACCGGTATACACACTGCAACTTAGCACAGCACGAGCTCTCACTCGGTGAGTGTGTGTGCGTGCTCTGTCCATCTGCGTGCGCTCATTAATGAGGCACATTTGTCCATAGAGGTGTCCACTTAGATATTGAGGAATTCGTCAGATTTAGCAACAGACGCAGCAGTGTGCTGACAGAGGCCAGACAGAACTGTCCATTTGTTATGTGATGGATGCCTGCCTGTAAGAAATAGTGTGTCTGTGCCTGTGAGAGTGTACACCGGCCCATGTGTGTATGTGTATGTGCGTGTGAGACTACTTCCTGTGTGTCTGACCTGTGCTCAGGTCCCTGCTCAGTTCCAGTTGGTAATGACGTCCCCTGGGTGTAGCGCAGTACAGCAGCCTCCTCCGGTCTGTCTCACTGTATACTCCTAATGACATCATGATCACAGCTCGGCCTCTTTCATGCCAAAAGCCCTCTTCTTCACCATCACCATCAAAACTCCAACTATAGCACCTACTTCTCCTTCTCTTTTTCACTCTCTTTCTCTGTGTTTCTCTCGCACGTCTTTCACACACACACACACACACACACACCCCGTCTTGTTCTCACAGCACATCAAGGCCTTGACATTTCCTTGCAGAACTGTGGGTCTACTATGCTTCGTACCTTCCCCCTATAGAGAACGAATTTTGAAGTCAAAGTCTCGGCTGACTTCTAAATGTGTGTGAGACGTACAGATTCTATACAGCCAAACCTTCTAAAATGTGGAAGCGAGTTGCACAAGCTAAGGCACGAGCTTTACATTGCTTTGTGTTGAAAATGAGGTCAACGTTGTATTTGGCATGTTGTAAGGCCAAGGTAGGTATCGGCCTGGGCCCCCGGTTGAAGAGGCCCTCAGTCACCACATATTCAGACGATACTAAAGAGCTCAAACCAGACAGGTTTTCTGCACCACGATGAACTTTAATACTAAGGTTCTGTGTCCCTCTTGTAGCTTGTCAGTAAGAGACAAGTAAGAGAGTCACAACAGGCCCCCAATGCCAGAAAAGCCTGATGATTTATTATCATTTGGAGTAATAAAGAACAGTAAAGTCATGGGGTGTGAACAGCAGCAGTATAGTTGTGTGTCTGGTATGAGGGTGATGTAAGGTGAAATAAATACACAATAATACCAAACAGGCAGGTGGAGCCGGTGTGCAGTTGGCTGAGTGAGGAACAGATCTTTGCGAAACCGCAAATTTTGCAGATTTTGCTCGATTCTGCATTAATTTTTGCAATTGCAGTCTCCCAGAGGGACTGTTAGTTTCCTCTCCTTTCTGTAAAAAGAATTCTTTCATTACTTGTTGAGTGGAGCTGAACTTTTGCATGATTTGAGAATGCCTTTTTGTTGTGTGCGGCTTGCTATCATGGCAGCAGCACAAAGAGGATCACAGGAAAGTGTTCTTCAATACAGCCTGCAGCATCCGCCCGGCTACCACAGGGACTGTCTTCCTTTCCTGCTCTTCTTACAGAAGGCCGCTGGAGTTTGATCTCCTCTCTCCCCCTCCATCGGCCCCGAGGCGTCTGATTAAATGCTAATTAAAGCCGTTAGCGCTGCTATCACCGCTGCTAACTCCTCTCTCTCTGTCACAGAGATTAATGTCCCTCGTTCATCATCCCACCTCGCAAAGCCTGAGTACCTGCCCGCCTCGCAAAACCTGATCAAGTCATCAGCCCTGTAAGCCCTCTCCTCTGCACCCTCCCACCACATGAAGATGGACGAGGGGTTTAAATTTTAATTTGAAAATTGCCCTCAATTACGTCTGCGGCGACCACTTGCTGGAGCTTCTCGTGTAGTTGAGTGGGAAGGGGTTACAGCAGCGGGTCAGTGGCCGTGATGAGCGATAAGGGGACATTAATAAGAAAGGCAGAGGTTCATTTAAAAGCAGAGAGGACAGTGGGAGCAGCTTTCTCATTATTTAACTCCCCCAGCTTTATTTAAAGGACTTTATTTAAGGATACCAAGTTAATGTGTCCTCCAGGACAGACGGTTAAAGCGCCTGACAGAGTGAGAAAGTTACAGCCATAACTTACACCCTGAGCACACACTGTGGTGCCATCTTTTTTCCCTCTTTTGACATTCTCGCCATTTTCAGGCAGAGCAGAATGAGACTCAGAGGGACATAAAATGTTAGAACAAAGTTACACACATCATTTAATTTTATTCTTTCACGATTTCTGGCCCACAAATGTTTTATTGGTTCCAATATCGGTAATCATTATAAGCTATTGAAAGATATTGAGCTATGTATAACAAGGCAGCCAAATGTCATTTGAAATACTACCAGATCAGGGGAAGTATGCTGTGGAATATGGAGCTTCTCTACGGGGCCTCATTTGGTGTTTGTTTTATGCATATAATTTTTACAGAATTGCAGTCAGGCCATTACCAGGATGAGTTCTTTCCTTTTTCAAGGTACAAAAACAGGTTATCATTACCAACATGGCCATGAAGAAGATAAGCTAGCTGTACTTTGTATCATCCTCTGTGAATATGTAAATGCTTTAACGGCTTTAACTCATAGCCAACACACAATACCCTTAATATGATAAATAAGCTAAACAGCTAAACTTCATAGCAATCAAACAAATGGTGTAAAACACAGTACAAAGCACAAAAGCAGACAATGTAGCATTAGGCTATTGACTTAGCTAACACACCAGCAGTCTGCACAAAATCTTCCTTTGCTTGCACTTGTTTCGTAATACTAGCTCACAAATGCTAGTGCATGCCAATATGAACAATTCCAAATAATTCCAAAGGAATAAAACATTGTTTGCTCAATTTTTCAATTTTATTGTCTCACTCATTGTTATTGGCGGAGCCACTAAAGTAAAATTGGCAATTTTTCCAAGTTTTCTGTGTATCGAGAACCAGCTAGCTATTATGGAGCACAGGGGAAAGGACTCGCACACATGCTAATGCTATACAAAGGCTACATTGGTCTTGTCGTTGTTGTGAGTAGGCGTGCATTTGGATTTGTAGCGCGCATGCATTGAATCCCATTGCGCGCATATGATGACTTAAATGTAGTACGCAGAGGAATACTGTACGTGCATCCATGGTGTACTGTGGAGTAACATGTGGAAGTACAGTACATTCAAGGGTTTAGCTTTCACAAAATCCAGTCACACACACAAGTTTCTCTAATGTTTCTGGTTTAAGATTCAACATCTCGGTGTTTTGGACTGAAATATTGATTCTACAGCTTTGATTCACACACACACATAGCTGAGTGCGATGCTGAGTGTCTGAGTCACGGTGGATTCAGGGAACCGACATTGTTTTCACCTCTGTCACAAGACTACGTGACACTTCTATCCTGGGCGTATCTCTGCATTTCATTTGTTGTTGGCGTGGATGGATATCGGGATAGATGACATTTATCACTTATTTGTATGCTGGATATAAAAAGGTTGATGGGGACGGCAGGTCATCTTATTGAACTACAAAGGGACACTTGCTGTCCATTTCAGGAGGAATATCCATCCAGTCCATTAACGACTAACTTTGTCACAGTAACACACCTGCTAGAATCATTTAACACTTCAATTCATTTCAAACCGAGCAGAAATAGGAACAACTGACTTTTGTTTGCCAGGAAAGTCAAGAGACATTTATATGTGCTGTGTTACAAACCTAAGCAGAAACAGGCTTCCTCTGCTGTTACCCCACCACTGCCCGGCCCGCCTGACGGAGATGGAGCCAACAGCGCTGTCCCACAGGGTTTCCAAATACAGAAAGATTTATGCACCTGAGACCTGACTGTTCCCACCCAAAAATACTTTCACTTCATCTTGTACTGTTATTGCCAGCACTGTGCCGGATGCTTTTCCAAAAGCTCTAAATCTGTCTGCCACTGTTTATAAAGTCACAATGAATACAGAGAAATACAGGAAAAACCCACTTGACTCCTTTTTGGTTCAGCTGATGTGTGTTCATACTCAGACATGAAATACATGTGATAGTGAACGATAGTAACTAGAAACAAGCAAAATGTGCTGTAATGTAGTAAAGTTTTACGACAAAAAAATGTGGTTAACAAAATAGTCTCAATAAGATTTTTTGAATCTTTTACATCTTTTACAATTTTACATTAAAATTTGACATTAAAGCATTTGCTTTGTGTCTTTAATTGATCTTTTCTTACTAATTTCTTATGTCAAGACTTTAATTTTTTGATTGACAAATTTCTTCCAAACATTTAAACAACTTGCGTCTTGAAATTTTTTGATGCTGCTTGTTGTTTAGAGTCAAGGTTACAAATAAGTATAATATTTAAGAAAATTCAAGATTTGTTTTAATGCTATCTAGTTTGACCTAGACACTTCCATAAACAGATGATTTTATTTTGGGAATTTGTTCAAATAATCTCACTACACAAGACGTTTGGGATAATAAACAAAATGAGTTGCAAATTCTCAAGGGTTTATCTAAAAATTGAGCAAAGCATTTTTTTTCCCCACACAACAGAAATAGAAAAAAATATGATTAAATACACCACAACACAATTTCATAATTGTTCTCCAAGAATAAAAGTAAAACTAAAAGAACACTAATGAAATAAATAGTTTTTCTTTTACGGAGTGGCGCTGCACTACAGGACCAAAGAGCATCACAGTCAAGGTTAGCTTCAGATTAAGCTTCACAGGAAGAGATACCGTTCACATTCCGGGGCTGCTTGATTAAAAGCCTAAATGAGTAACAGCATGATATCCCTCACTCCATCATCCAGTCTGCTTTTTTCTTTCCGGCAGCAGCAGGCAATGTGCGTCCGGCGACCGGGAACAAAGAAGGGGAAAGAGAGACAGAGAAAAGAGGGATGGAGCGACAGGAAGAGGAGAGAATGAGCATATATCAAGGCCATTTTCACTGACATTTGTGCTCTTGGTGTGGAGAGACACTATGAATATCAATATGAACCATGAGAGGAGAGGAAACATAGCCCTCTTTTTTTTTCCACCGGGTTATTCATGCACACAAGGAATCCATTCAAGTCAATGTAATGGCCAATCTGCGAGCAGCGCTCTCAGTCTGTGCATGGTTCTGTGAACAGCTCTGCCTCTGCTCTACATCTTCTCTCACTCTCTCATGAGTGTGGTTAGGCATGTATCAGTGCAAAACACTTTGTGTCTCGTACAACTGTGGTGACACCAGTATGTAAATTCAATTGCACGCTGGATTAAATGCTTGCATGAGATGTGGAGATTATGTTTATCCTATATGCATTTGGCATTCATATATGGCACTGATCAGCAAGAAGTATCCACCTACATTTCTCCTCTCTCCTCTCCTCTCGTCTCCTCTCTCTCTCCTCTCTCCTCTCCTCTCCTCTCCTCTCACACACTCTCTACCTCTGGTGCTTTGAGATATAGAGTCAAAGGGATGTAAATATGCCCACCTCCTTCCTCCCCTCCCCCATTCGCAAACAGAGATAGCCCCAGGCCAGTCCCAGGCCTTTCTATATGCAGAACGAGTGACAGGAGTTACGCACCATTCTCCCCCTGTAACAAACTGTTCCCTCCCTAACGAGCTGCGGCTTTCCTCTCGCTGGGGTGAATGTATGAAGCCGTGTGATTGGTTTGCCACGGCAATAACAATAAGGGCAGTGAGCTATGGAATAGTGTGCAAGCCGCCTCCTCCCACTGCATGTGGATCTTCACCGCCTCTTCCCTCCTCCTTCTCACTCACCGTCGTGGCTGTATGAGTGCGTGCACGTCAGTGTGTGTGCGTAGGTGTGTGTCTGAGTGTGATTGTGGACCATTTTCTGCAGGCTTATTACTTTAAGTTGTCTCCAGCCCCAGCACTAATCCCCATCTTCTTCTGGGAGGGATAACAATAATACAACAAGATCCAGTGGTACTAATGAAATCCTATCAGGTACCTGAGTCTGAATGTCAGCAAGAGCGAGAGAGAGCGAGAGAGAGAGAGTATAAGGTATTGATTATATAGAGACCAAAGTGAGTGAAAGAGAGGAGGAAGAGAGGCAAGCAAATGTAGTCTCGAAGGGAGAGAATTCTAACTGACAAAGTCATGAATAAACACAGTAAAAGTGAGATTTTGAGGAGAAATGAGGAGACGTGAGAGGAACCAGAGAGACAGAGAGGAAGAAAAGACTTGGAACCCTGGAACTTGTGCTGTAAGGAGAGGAAAGAAAAAAAAAAGGAGAGCATGCCAAAAGGAGAGAATGAGAGTGGACACAAAAGTTGGGAGCGGAGAGATGGGATGTTTACTTTTTCAGCGCCTGAACATGCAGGAGGTAAAACACATCAGCTCAGACTTGAATAGGTTCCAGACCCAGACCAATTCTCCCTCTGCGTCTCAGTCAGACTTACCATTCGCCTCTGGGATTGAATTAGGCCTGCCCCATTATACAGTTGCCATGGGGACCCTGACACCTCTACTGACAAAGTGAGAGCCATGCAAGGCTGAGTTGCTGATCAGAATGCATGTGTGTGTGTGTGTGTGTTTGTGTGAGAGTGTGTGAGTGCACACAGGTGTTTGACTGCGTTGTATGTATATGTACAGTATAAGTACACGTGTGTCTATTCTCGTGTATTTGAGCCAATCTCCTGTGTGTGACTGTAGGTATCACTTACTATTTATAGAGACGAGCAGGTTGAACAGATTGGTGCCTGTTACATATCTTTGGCTCATATAAACCTCCGCCTCTATCAGATTCCAACTTAAGGCCCAAATGTGGGACACCAAGAGGGGTAAAAAGAAATCCCCCTAAATTATCTGGTTTTGTTTCCTTAAATTAATTTGTTTCGGAACAAAAGCAGGATACATTTTCTAGACAAACTAGGACAATAATATTCTCATTGTATCTAATTTTCCCTCATGCATTTATTTATTTCATTGTCTATTTTTATTTGCGTTCCTGAAGACACCAGGACTGCAGCGATCGCAGTTATCAACCCATAACACTCCTCACCGCTCCCACACACGCACGCACACACGCGAAAAGCAAAACAACTGGATGGATGCTGAAACTCGATCCATTTTTGTCTCCTCACATTGGAATTTTGTCACCAACACAGTTCTAATGGATGGCCAGAGAAAGGATGCCACCCACAGCACCATCTGGCTAATGCCCCGTCCTCTGCTTATGAATTACGCTAAATTGTGCCCAGGAGAGAGAAGCCACATGTTCATTATGAAAGCTGCAGGGGTATTAGAGATCCCCTGAGTCGCACCAAATGAGCTGCATGTCACAGGACGGCGTGACACACAACACGGTGCCATGAAGACAAAAAAATAGATACAACCTTCTCCGGTTTTAATAGGATGCATTCATCAGGCAGCCTTGACTGAGAGCTGACAGGTTTGGGTATGCATTGTTCTAACTATGATCAACTGTCCTGTCAGAGCGCACTGGTTGTTGGGATGTGTGGTAAGTTGGTGAGGAAGCTGTGATGGTCCAGCACCCGTGTCCACTGATGGATGTCACCGCTGAGTTGCACTGAGATCTGAGCTGATTAAAACCCCATTTCGTGGAGGAAAATGTTTACAAAAGCAGCCAGAGTGTGTGAGGCACGAGTGTGCGTCTTTGTCTGCATCTAGACCAGCGTACTCGCATCTGTCCGTCCCTGCAAATATCCCCCTGGCACCTTAAAAGACCAGGCCTCCTCAGTCGAGAACCCAGGTTTGAGAACCCAGCGGGGACTCATAGGACGAGAGAAAGAGAGAGAGAGAAAGAGAGAGGAATAAAAATCTCTGCTGTTTTTTTTTTTTTTTTTCAATTCATTCCACCACTATGTGCCATGCATCGCCATGCAGCGGGCAGGCAGGCAGATGGGGGAGGTGGAGGTGGAAATAAAACATGCATGAGTTGCCTGCAGCCCAGGAAAATAATTACTGTCATTTAGCAGACATGTAGAGGAGCAGCACAGCCCAGTCAGCCCACGGTGCACCGCCACACTGCCTGCATACCGATGAACTGCAGGAGAGAGAAGAGGAGGGAGCCGGACGGAGTGTGACAGTGTGAGAGATATCATAGCGTTTGATACTAATAGAAATCATAACTTATCGTGAAACGTTTTCATTCTGCGGCTCTATACTTATTATACGTCGCATTGTTACGGTGCTTTCAATGAATCCAGCAGAATCCAGAGGTGCACTCCGTTCCTCCAAAGATCCGAGAAAAGCATTCGACCTCTCACTGTCCTGGCTGAGGGCAGATGTAAATCTCCCTTTCTTCTTGTCTTCCCTGCTCTCTCTTTCTACATCCGTCCATCTCTCCCCTTCTGTCCCTCTCCTCGCTCCCTTTCAGTTGCCTGGAGTCACACTACAGAACAAATTTATAGGAGGTGGAGAGATGCCAGTGGAGGTCAAATGCGTGAGTGGCTCCCCGCCCGCCTCCCTATCATTCTTTATGGCTGATCCAGTGGCGAAACCTTCATTACCCTGAATTATACGCTGCAATTATTACCTCTCCCCCTGGCCCAAACAGGCCCGGCCCTGGCCCCATCATCTTATCATCTTACCCAAGAGGAACGTAATGCAGGCACCGCGTTCAACTCTCCATATATATAGCTCAACATCTGCCTCCAACATGACACCACTGCACATCTTTGAACTTTACATCCTCACATATGCAGCATGTGATGCATGGGCTGCATGATTGGGATCAAAGGCTTGTTTGTGGAGAGCTATAATGAGACGCAGAGCCATTGTCTGATGGGATACAGGCACTCCATCCAGATTTACGACGTATATACTCTGTGCTGTATGATAACGGGTCCTCTACCGACGCTGTTTTGTCTGTCTGCTCGCTGTCCAGAGGTTTCACCGTACAGTAAGTCTCTACAGCGAGCTTCATGTATTTGAGTTCGAAATCACATTTTGTTAAACATTTCCCTGAAGCTTCCACCTTCTCATTATGGCTTCCATGTGTGCTTTTTAGCGTTTGAGGAAAACCAGGCAAGGCAAAGCAGATTGTTGTTGTGACCCCTCTGCAAAAATCGTCGATTACCTGTGATTGGTGCAGATTGCATCCTGCCATTCCTCAGACTATGGAATGAAATGGGATTTAAATGGGATATGTGTGTGTGTGTGTGTGTGTGTGTGTGTATGTGTGTGTGTGTATGTGTGTGTGTGTGTGTGTGTGTGTGTGAAGCTTGATAATCTATGAAACCAGCAGGGTGTTCAGATAGGAGAGAAAGGGAGAAAGAGAGAGAGAGAGAGCAAGAGAGAGTGCATATTGTTTCTTTTCACTACTCCATTTGGAGTGGTAACATTCAGAGAAACCTCTGACAATCCTCGTCAGATACATAAAATATATAAAAAAAATACATCATCTTTCCAGATGTAAAGAGATATGAGATCTGGATTTAAAAAAAAATCTTTTTGTCAATTCAAATCCTATTTGATTGGTTTAATAGTTGTTAATGGCCTGATATCTAACAGCATCATCCTTTACATGTCCATGCTACAACAGTTCAGGAGAGCAATAGGAGCCTCAACTTTTAGCGAAACAGTAAAAAAGAAAACAAAAAGATACATAATTCAGGTGGAAGGTCACTTGTTAGAGCACAGGGCTGAACGATGGTAACCCTGTTTTCTTGTTCTGATACTATGTTTTATTCATTGATGCCATAGCGACCCTTCCTAAGTACTCGAAGCAGTGTCAAGCCATGGTGCTGTACCCTGGGATAAAAAAGCTTTGAAGACAGGACCCTCTTAAGTTGAAGCAGCAGTGTCACCTCTAAAAAGAAGAAACGACTATGACACCAAGTTTTGTCAATCTTGGTTGGTAACTTTCCTGGTAAAGTTCCTGGTGAATCTGATAACAAATTCAGATGTAAACAAACATTTAAAGAGCCACAACACGTTCAAATTTTCCTTAAAGTTATTTTCTAATGATAATGATAATTGTTAGTCGTTGATTTTGTGGTCTTTGGGCAAAATTTGAATCACAGATTGAATCATTATTTCATAATTTCCCACTGTCGGAGACATCCGAGTAAAATCTCACGCTGTGTTTCTACATTGTTGTATTTGTGAGAAAGTTGCTAAGTTCAAGTATGAAGTGTGTATAAGATGTATCAATTATCTGTGACATCCGCTATGGGAGCTGTTTCCATTTCTGCTAGCTTTAGTTATGCGTGTGTGTGGTGGGGGGTTTATTGTGTCCCACAAACACTGAATGAACACAGCGAGCACATCTTCAGCCATCAGGTCTATCAATGGACACTATTACAGAACATGTTGTGCTGTATCATGGCCTAAGTGTAAATAAAGACTCCGAGGGGGGTAGTGAGAGCGAGATCACACACACACATACACACACAATCATTTCCCATGTGTGCTGCTATATCAGGCAGCCAGGCAGGGAGTCAGGGAGCAGTAACAGGGCTATTAGGACTCCCAGGGACCCTATCGATCTACTCATTGATCCCCTCCTGCCTCGGCTAGTCCAGACAAATCTGAAGGTTTATGCAGCTACTGAAGGAAAGAGCAGTGTTACACTACAGGCAAGAGCACACGCGGACCACCAGAGAATGGACACGATGAGAGCAAGAGGAGATTTTCACTTTCCTACCTCCCCTCTTGTCTGTATGACTAGATTTTGAATTCTTTTTTTGTTGAATCAACATTTTGTACGGCCCACACTGTAATAAATCAGATCTACCTCTTATCTGTGATAGCATCTCCAAAATGATAAAATGACACCATAGTTGGAGAATAAGTGAAAAGCTTCATGAAGATGTTATCCAGCACTTGGATCTGAGGAGATTTATAATCTCTGACAGCATTGGGGAAAATCCGAACCACTATTCCCTGTGTGACTGAGCATCCTGGTTATCAAAACCAGACAGGCTGGAACCTTCCCCTGCTCCTGACTGGATCACGTTGATGCTACACTTGTGTCTTAAGTCTGTGAGATTTAAGACGTTTTCAACTTTTCGTAACAAAGTTGGTGTTTGCGCTCATTAAGGAAATTGTTTCAGTTTTGATGATTTCATCCAATGCCGCATATTCTTAATGTATATCTTATTGCATAGTGTTTACAGGGTGATGCTGCGGGACTCTTTGGTGAAAAAATAAAACAGTCCAATGTCGCCCTCTCTGGTTCTCTAAGGGAACTACTACAACTGCATAGGGCAACTTATTAATATCTAAAATGCACCCGAACCTACACATCGAGGATGGGTCCATAATGGCATGATCATCTCTACAAAGCAATGAACGAATGTGTGTGTGTGTCTCTTCTTTAGGAGTAGGTGACCATATAATGAGTGCAGTTGTATTCTGCTGAGTGTGCAGTCTGAACTTGAAGTGTATTAATGACAGAGGGGACAGCAGATCATCTTCGGAGTCTGTCTGATTAATAACCAGGCCTTCATTCTTTCCTTTACAACTAATGGCTCTCTGTCTCACTCTGTCTATAATTATCACTCAATAATGAGCTCTAATGTTTGTGTGTGTGTATGTGTGTGTGTGTGTGCATTTTGATTTATTGTTTGTTTGCGCATGCTATCTGAATCCACACTCCCCTGCCATATGTCATTTCTCCCATTGTAGTTAATAATGTTAATGCATAGTTTTAATTATCCATATTTGCCAGAGTTCTGTTTTTAGCCTTTTCCATTATCTCAGGAAAGAAACCTTTGGTCAAGTGTTTGTACTTAACCCCTTAAACACCACTGAATGCATTGGTGATTGGAGTCCACTGTAAAGCTCTCAGCTCAGGGTTATTTAAAGGATTTTAGATTCATTTATTGGGCCTTGGTGACCCATTTGAGTACAGCACGTAGAAATTACACAAAAAAGGTATTAAATTTCACACAAATTCTGTATTCTACATGTGCTTTCATACAGATTTTCAATTAATTCATCTAATAAGGTCGGTATCTTTGGAACCTCTGAGCTTCTCACAAGAATTTAAGATACATAATTTAAGACTTTATAATGATGGACAGATAGGTGGTTTCATCAGAATACAAGAGGCTAAAAACCCCTTGCACCTTTAACCCAAAGAGATTATGCAGGAGCAGGATTACTCAATAATTTATTAATTGATTTTGAGGAAACTTGAAACATGGGAATGTTTTAACATTGCAATTTTTTTTTAATTATTATTAATACTCAAATCTCAATTTTAAAAATCAGGATTAATCTCTTCCTGCCCTATCATCAGATTTAATTTGATCCTGATCTGGACAAATAATGGAGGATTAAAACATTTGCTTAGGCAGGAGCCACGTTGGGGCTATCTTAGTTTTTAGCGATAAAAAAAACAACTAACAATTAAAATTAAATGTGCATCCTACGGCCACCGGGCCGCTTGATGTATCATTTTGATCTACGTTCAAAGATATGATGATAGTCATAATTGTTTGTTATTAGGCCTGTTTTAGTATTAGAACTAGACAGGTGAGTCATTATTAGTTCACGTTCAGGTGTTAGGCCCAGTCACGGTAATCTTTTAGCTACTGTGGGAAACAGCTATAAATCTCTAGCAGTAGTTATTAGCGAGAGATAGTGTAAACTAATGCGATAATGATGGGGACCCTCCTAATGAGACAACTGTTCTCTTTGATTAGGAGGGTCCCTATCAGCTCTGGTTTGTGGTTATCACTGTCAGCAGTGTGGTAGACGGGAGCATGTCAGACCCTCGGCAGCTTAAAAACATACATGTGCTCCGAGTGAGTTTCTACAAATAAAACAATCCTCGGGGGGAAAAGGGGAAAAACACGCTGAAATTGGATTTCACACCTACAGTGCATCTGTTATAATGACACCAACACTGAAATCCCCAGGAGCAATAATCCATTCCCATATGAAAATCACACTACAGCTGAGGTGAGCGCTTCGTTCCGATTGGTCGGCGAGTCGCTCCTACACGCCAGCGAGATTTGCTGCGTCATGCTCCTTTTTTGAAACGGCTCCAGTTGTCTTTATGGGACAGAAGAACATTGGAGGTGTTGGGAACCAATCCAGGAATGAGTCACAGTGACGATGATTTGCATAGTCAGATGTAATAACAGACAGAGATATAGTCGTAGATATCTTAAACCGAGGTACATAGTGCCGTAATTAACATTATCTGCAAGCCTGAGTAAAGTTCTGGAATCACTGAAATTACCCTACAGTAAAGTACAAGTTCAGTTTGGTTGCAACACACACACACCAACACACACACACGCTGCTGAGTGCGTAGATAAACCACGGAGATTTACAGTCTGCTTTGTAATAAGTCCAAATATTACCGCTCATTATTTGGTCATACCTGCATATTAAGAAGTTGATAGTGACGAATGCATCAGAGTGAAGGTGTGTTAACCTGTAGCAATGTAACACAGGCTGAGTTCAGGATTAACTGATAAGGCCGATAACTTTATAACAGTCTCAGAGTGCCAGTAGGCGCTTTGATAAGCGCCTTACATTCACAAAAAGTGACAAGCAAAAGTAAGGCTTCATTCATAAGATCAGCAGAGAACAGAGTCCACGAGACGTCTCATTGACCCGTTACTGACTGATGATGCTGCAGACTAAAGATCAGAGCGAGGTCAAACTGTTGGTCAAGGGCCTCACGAGTGGCACACAGCAGAATTTAGGGATTAGATTAGATTTAGAGGAAATATTCCAAGGTTTTTAGTAGGCAGAGGGATTTTTGGGATACATCTGCCATATCTGCAAAACATAAAAATTGGCACCGGTACAGAATTACCGTACCAGTAGGCTTAATTGGAAGAAAAACTTCTTAAATATGCACGTGAGGATTTTCACAGTCATAAACATTTGCTGCAGACAAAGCCTTGCAAAAGCTCCATGAAACAGAAGTCTGCAGACAGCATGCAGCGTATATGTGTGTACATATACAGTATATATGCTACATCAGCAGAATAGTAGACCTTGTTCGGAAGGAGGGGTTTGGGGGGTTCGTGCTCTTTAGTACCTGCTTACTTCATATTTTATTATTCAGCTTTATGTAACGAGGAAGTCATATTTTCTCTGTAAAACATGTTGGAACATTACAGCTCGTTATAATGCGCACCAAGGACGAAGCAACCCTAAAACGAGACACTTGGACTGAGCATTTTTGACAGGTAATATTCATTCAAATGTCCTGTAATTGTCACATTACGCTCATGGGAAAAGGCAGAGAAGCTGTTTTTTTGGGGGGGTTTTTTTTAGAATGTGGATTGTGCAAGTTGTTTTTTTTTCCACGTCCACGTTGACACGAGCTCCAGGTTATAAGCCAACCGGCACAAAAACAACAGGTTAACAGGGTGAACAAAAAGTTAATGGAAAAGTGATTGTATGACTTTTATGACCTCGGCTGCTTTGCAAAACAACTGCGTAACATATTATCAACACGGATGGACCACACTGCAGACCGCCTGACACACTTTTAGCCTGTGGCAACAAGTCAGCGTTCACTTACATGGAAACACACAGTGTCAAATAATTATATATATACAGTATATACAGAAATATAAGATTTTCATTTGTTGTAAGTATGCATTCATCTCCATAGGGGTAAGAAATACTGTAGGCATAGATTTTAAGAGATTAAATATAGAATTCCATGATTTTACAGTTTAGTATTTGTTACAGCCACAAAATACATTTTCGCATCATTCGAGTCATTTTAAAAGTGTTTCAATAAAAAAGTACGATTATTTTCTCGCTCACAAAATAAAGTAATAGTAAAAGTGAGGTATTATTGTCAGTGGTGGATAAATCACCTCAAAGTTATGCCGCAGTGAAAGTACTCATTTCTCAAGTTCTCATTTAGAAATGATTTAGTTACAAGTAAAGTTGACTCATCAGAATACATCATTTGAGTAAAGGTTGCAGTATCTAAGCACTGAAAGTGAAAGTAAAAGAAGTTTCTGTACTCGTGGTGTATCTCTATATGTAAGGAGAGAGAGAGAGAGAGAAATACATATATATCTGTATATACAGTATATATATTTTATATTTATTGGACTAATTAATGAAATCATAATCTCAGATAGCGACCAAATCTTACACGGGTAAATGTTACCAATCTCCTCAATGAAGCTTTTCAAACTTTATTTAACAATGAACCTGCACTTTGGAGGTTACTTTAAATGAGTTAGACTGTTAGACCCTCTATGAAGTGTCCAGTTTGAACTTCATAACTTGGACTTCATTTCACATACAGGACAAACTCAAACTGATTCAAACCAGAAAAAAAGACACAGTACATCTGAGATTTTTACCGACATCATATTTTCAATAAAAATCTATAGAGAGAGCGAGAGAGAGGGAGAGAGAGAGAGATGAACAGATGGATTTCATCACCAGCAATGCTATCTGTCCCATCTCTGTGACTGAGGCTCAGATTAATATTGCGTGTTAATATACAACCGAAGAGGCAGGAACGCCTCAGCCTCCTCCCCTTATGTCTAACCACTCATTCAAACACTCACACACCTTCAACCACCGCTACATTTGCTGCTTCTAACACTCGGCGCTTAGACATATCAGAAAGCGGTTCATCCTGAGAGATCAAACATCTCACAGTATCATTCCATCACAGGAGGGAGAATAGAGGACAATCCGCCCTTGGAAGCAGAGAGAAAGAGAGATAATGATCATGAATGTAGAGAAGCAGCTGTGCTCTCTGGCCCGTATGGGACTGCCTGCTGTTGGATTCGCCTTGGTCTGCGTGGGGGCCTATCTGATGTCCCTGAACTCCGACCACAACCTCACACTGAGGGTCGTCCTGGCCTATGTCACCATTGCCTGTGGCTTCCTGATTACGCTCATCGGGGTCTTCTGGGCAATCTGCCACAGCATGAAGAGCAAAATGTACCACAGAGGGGCCAACGAGCAGTGCGTTCATGTCTACAGTGTTGAAAGGTAATAACATCTGTGACTTCTGCGACTGTATCATCACTTTCTTGTGACTTTTGTTCGCCCTCTAAGTAACCCTGTCAGTCAGTTATCAGTTTAGTTACCGCTGCTTGAGTTGATAGAGTGCCCGTAACGACGACGCGTTCTCTCCGCAGGCCCAGCTCCTTTCCTCCATCGTACCAGGAGTCTCAGGGGAACCAGGTCCGCCTCGAAAGGCCGTCTCAATCTGCGATCACCGCCGATGGCGTACACGTGATGGTCAGCCTGGCTCCTCCGCTCTACACCCGCGACGGCTCGGAGGTCCCAGACTGCACGTGGAGCTGGGAGCAGCCTCCCCCGTACGCCGAGATACAGATGCGGCCTGTGCAGCAGGGCCAGGCGGATGCTGAGGCTTCGTCCGGATCTGACCTCCAAGAGTCAGTGTGACTGAGCTAAATTTGAGGAAAGCTCCAGAGAAATGAGAGGATGGATGGCTCAGAAGTGCTGACTTCACCTCTGTGCCCTGAATCGGTACAGTGCTGGACCTGAGCTGACTGTTATGTTAACAGGCACATATGAAGGTCGTCCAAGAGCCGCAGCCTGCTGGGTTCAAATGTGATGTTTAGGCAATGATGCTCATATGAAGTTTCCTGTGGTTTCCCAAAGGAAACTCATACAGTGCAGGGATGAAGTGCATCTTTGAGCTGTTTTCAATGTTAAACGGCTGAGATCAGTAAAATATAAATCCGGTGCAGAGTCTGGATTCACAGGCAACGCTTTTGCTCCAACTTGGGCACTTTTAAAGT
This sequence comes from Brotula barbata, assembly GCA_900303265.1. NCBI lineage: Eukaryota > Metazoa > Chordata > Actinopteri > Ophidiiformes > Ophidiidae > Brotula > Brotula barbata. Next base: position 13,179 of record OMNV01008278.1, on the reverse strand, counting down.
ATTTTTCTACCGTAGGTGAAAATATCACCACTCTTATTTCAGGGTCATTTCTCAAGATGTTACTGTGTGTCGGCGGTTTTCAAACTGCGGTGCATTAAAATCTGATGGGTTTTATTCCAATGTAATGAATCTATTTTTGCATTTTGTGATACTTATTGTGTGGATGTGAATTAAACCACCTCAAGTCTCTGTATGGAAATTCTATAACTGTTAAATACGAGAGTTTCATTGAGGAAAATGGTATTTTGAAATAGAAAACTGCCGAGTGTTTCCCATGCTATAGACAGAATTTCTTCTCGCGTTATAACCACAGTACATCACATATTACTGTCTATGTCTGTTGCTCAAAATAATGTATCCTCTGTAGGATAATACTCGTCAATGAGTAACCATTTTATCAGCAGCATGCTTTCTGGGTTGTTTTGAATGCAGGTCCATACACCATCAACCTATGTCACCGTTTAGTTTATTAAGGCTGTACGACCGAACGGAAACACAAATAAATAAACGACTTTTCTCTCCACGCAACTGTGTCAGTGGTGAATCGTTTCAATGAACGTAGGATTGCTACGATCCTTAAGACAATGGTTTGTATTTGACCTCAGACTGGTTGATTATACTATCTCCTTATCTTGAACCTGTTTCCTATGTATGAGGTCATTGCATCACATATAGGAACAAGCTGTTATAATCATCCGTTCTGTGCCAGACACACCTGATAAAGAACGGCAAAAATCAAACCATTAAACTGTTGCAAAACAAGACAGTGTGAGTCCTTTTTTGGATGAGGTGCTATTTTAAGTCATGATTTCAGGTAATTTACTGACTCATCTTGCACCTGTTTATATGACACTCTGACTCATCAACTCTTTCGTCTAAATCCTCAACCCGGTCATGGCGTTGTCTCATCCTAGGCAGTAAACCGGCCCTGACCCTCATCCAAACTCAGGTACAAACCCTGACATTATAAAAGAGTTGAATGGGGCAATATCCTGCGATTGCTGACAGCTAATGTCTGTCTGAGTGAGTGAACTCATCCTTATGGATATCCACTGGCAGGTCCTCAACTCATAATGACGCAAATCCGTGTGTTTATGAGTTCCTGCTCTCCGTCTCCCAGTCTCAATAAAGATCAACTTTCTTTATTTCTTATCTCAACACAAGGGCTTTAACACCAGTTTGACCTCTTTTCCTCGAGAATGTTTAATCACCACATGATACAGGTCTGCAGCATTAGCATAATACACCGCTTCCAACTGAGTTACAAAAGTCATACACGCAAAAGATTTGAATATTTAGAAAAAAAAATAACATTCAAATAAGGTGTTATTCTGTACTGTATGCCATCCCTTAAAATTAAAGCAAAAAAAAACACGTACATTTAATATATATATTTGTCCTCATGGTTTTAATGTGTTCCCTGTGGCTCCGTCTTGCTAAAGCAGCAGGTTTGTAGTACATTTTTTTTGAAAATCATGTCCTCAGGTAGTAAATACCACCGTGACATCCTCAGGTCATCCTTCATACAAGCAGATTTGCATTATCTTCATTTTTATTTGCCATCGAGTAATTGCAATTTAATTCGCTGCCATATCTCCACCGTGCTGCAACGCCTGCTCTACTTTATACTTTGACGAGGGCTCTTTTGTGCAGAGTCACTCCTTCCTGAAAGGCAGAACCAGTTGTGGCATAGAGTGTGTGAGGCGGGCGGGCACTAGCAAGTGAACACTGCACTGTAATACAAAGTCAGCACGGTGACGTCAAAAAGTCCCTCAGTCCCCTCAGTCAGTACATCATGGAAAATACAGACAGAACAGACAGTCGAACTCCGATAATGGAAAATGAATTCACCTCACGGGTTTGGTTTGGCCACTGAATATCAAGATCAATCGACATTTGAGAGAATAGCGTGACACTTTCCTTCTCCTCCAGCGTTCAGCGCCGAGGAGGGTGTGGCTCCTTTTCCATTATTTTCAGAAAAGAGAAACAAAACACTTGTTACAGACAAGGGTGTGGAAAATGACACAAGAGTATAGTGAACAGGATTTTTTTTTCTGTGGGTAGATGTGTGTGTGTGTTTGTGTGTGTGTGTATCTTAGGTGCTGCTCAGGTGATGACATTGGGCCCGCGGCGTCCTGTCCTCTCGTGGATGTTAGAGAGTTTTAGGGCGATGGCGATGAGAGGACCCAGAACCACCTGTCGAGGAAACACACTTTGTTCACTAACTTTTGCCACGTGTGTATGAGAAGTTGCGTGAACATTACGTTGTGTACTCTGGTGATTATCACAACACCACAATTAGCTAATTAGCGATCATCCCATGTTGAAATTAGGATTAAGACCTCTCTCCATCCCTAAACGTGACTGTGCGTGAACGTGTGTGCTGTGAGGACGCCCACAGTGACCAGAGAACGTGTCAAACCCGTATCTGTGTCGTGCTACGTTGCACTCCGACATCACACATCCCGACACTATCAAACAGGCCTAGGCCAGGAAATACACGTCAAGAGAAAATTGATTAGGGCACTAAATCACAGCGGTCAATGAACATTTCTTGTGACAGCCACTGACCTGGACTCTCCTATAATCATAGTGTTATCCATCAAATTAATCTGTGACGGCCGCTGTTGTGCAAGGCAGAATGTCAAGAACATATTGTGTGAGTTTGAGGTCTGAAAATGGAACGGAGAAGATGAAAAGATTCCTGAGGAGATCATTTCATTTTACTGTCGTCTTTAAGAAAAACTAAAAAAATAAACTGTCTCAACGTACACACATACAGGCAACCATCAGAGAGTTTGTGTGTAAAATTTGTATATCGGGAACAAATCTAATAAAGATTTTTCTGGTGGGGAAATGTATTGTAAATGTGTGTATGGTTGTGCGTGTGAGTGTGCACGGTAACTGGATGTACTGTTTCGATAAGGAGGATTCTCTCAAAAACACGACGACATGACTCAGCTGGAGAGTTTTATGTCTCTGTGTGTTTTCACACCACGGATTGCAGGAGGTTAAAGACACACACACACGTAGGCTGACGGCGTAAGAGCACAGCTGCAGAGTTTCAACTTCGGCTGCGGTGTGTGTGTATGTGTGTGCTGTTAGACATAATCTAACATGCCGTCTAATCATCATCATGAAGGATGATTAATACAGTCCAGGTAAGGGCCAGAATGATTAGGAATTTAATTTATGATCTAATATTAATGGTCGGCTGCTCAAGGTTCAGGTTCAGCAGGTTATACAAAAACAAGGACATGGCAAATATAATCAATCACACGGCTTTAACTTAGTCACCACGCGTTAAAATTCATTTTGGCGAGCAAAACTTTTGTTATAAGAGGCCGTCTGTCCGTCAGCTTCACAACGACTGAGATTGTGGTTAGAGTACAACATCTACTCCAAAAGACAAAACATCCATACGTACACAGGCCGCTGGTGTCCCTAATCACTCCAAAGTCTATAGGGCAGGGAGAGTTTGCCCTATAGAGAGAGAGTTTGCCCTATAGAGAGAGAGTTTCACAAGACGGGGCAGGAAAGGGTGATTGTCTGATCATAACACGACATCTGAATTATGAGAGAACGTCCAGGTCCATTCTCAGGGACTTCATTTCACCTTTTCCCTTCATTTTGGTACATACGGCCACAATCTAATGGACAATTCACATGAGTAGAAAGGAACACATGACATCCTGTGCTTATTTTACTGATAGTCAGGTCACGTTTTAATGCGAGGTGTGAATTCAGCCTACGTGAGGCCACTCAGCACGCCAAATAAAAAAAAAACAAGACATGACGTCTGCACAAATGAAAGTTGCTGATGTATCGGAGGACAGCACCGTCTCGTCATTACCTGTGCTACTGTCTGATATCAGGTCAATAAAGACTTAATCATATCTGATTTATGATTCTAAACTGAAGGCTCTTATCATAAAATTAACTGAGATGAGTTATCCAGCATGGGCAGTAATAAGATTTAGATTTTACGAAAGGAAAGCAAAATATGATGAAAAAAGTGCAACCAAACAAACTTTAACCTCACACACACACACACACACACACACACACACACACACACACACACACAGTACCTGGGTTTCTCTATTGTGTCGTTCAGGATCTCTCTCAAAGCTCTCGGCGTAGATCCGGATGGTGGCCCCCATCCCTCCCCCGCTCCCACTCATCCGAAACACCAGACGAGACGCGTCAGTGAAGATGATCCGTAAACCCTGAAACACACAAATCATCTCCAAATCATTTACTCTTCGAAAGTTATTAAGTAGAATGATCCAATAATACTGTTTTTCCTCCCCAACAGTAATAAAACCAAAAGTGTTCATTTCCACTGATCAAATGTTTGGATTTTTGGGGGACGTTTGCTTTGTAAATGAATCAATGTTGGTTGATTAATTATTAACCTGATTTAAAATAGTGTTTAATGATGGTAGGTCAATGTGGCTACTTGGCTATGCACTTGGATGCCACAAATAGTTATAGACAAGAATAAGATTTAAAAAAAGAAAGAATTAAAAATAAAATAACAATAAATTACTAAAGGGGGATGGAAATGCTTCTAAGTGCAGTAACAGTAATTGCTCAGTAGGTGTCACTAGTATCAAATGTATTGCTGTGTTGAGCTGGGAGTACCATCGGTATATCAATTCATAATTACTCCAGGGCTCAGTTTAGTTCCAGAAAAATCAAACACGCAAAAGAATGCTATACTAAACTCCATGACTGGTTTATGATTCAGTGTTTAACTTCCACTTTACACTCACACACCTTCAGTTTCTTCCTGACCCTTTGCCCCAGTGACCTCCGCCGTTATCATTTTGAACTTAACCTCCACATTTTCAGGAAAAACAGGATATTGCTGCGTTGGGGTGACCAGCTACAACTGCGGCTGGCTGACGTAACAAAGATAAGACGTGAGACTAATGGATGTTTGATGAGTCTTATCTGTCCTGAATTCCTCAGCGCCTCTTTCCATATCTTCTTACCGCAAACAAAAAGATTGGACGGGGAGAGAAACAAGGACCACGAATAACAAGACAGTGCCTTCCTTTTTTAACACCCTAGACACATTATAGACACGTCACAGCTTTGAGCGGCTCCACTCTAATCGTCCAAAGTGAACTCATCAACGTATTCTGCCTCCATCATATCATCTTTCTTTAAAAATAGTCCAAACAGTACAACGGTGAACCTACGGCGGACCAATAGGAACTATGAGTCAGATATACAGACTGTGGGAGGAAAAGGAGAGCACCTATAGACCCGCCCCCTTCCTCCTAGTCTGACTTTGACAGGCGGTGACAGTGTGGTGAGGACAGACAGCGATAATGAGAGATGTCCGTCTGCCCGTCAGTCTGTCTGCGTTTCCATCTGTGAGTCTGTCAGCTCATCTCTAACAATAGAGGGGCAGTTATCAGGAAACTGACTAATGCCTGTTAAAAACATCGTCCTCTGCAGGGCTCAGAGGCCCCAAGCAGAGCACATACCGACCACAAATGGTGTGTGTCAAAGGGGGAGAGTGAGAGAGAAAGAGAGAGAGAGAGAGAGAGAGAGAGATTAGTACACAGCCTGTGCAACACAACTTCAGTAGCCAACTACAAAGGCTGCCATGCCAACGCTGTGTAAATCTGTGTGTGTCATATGTGTCAACTTCTTCAAACAGAAGAACAAGCGAGAGAGAGAGAGAGAGAGAGAGAGAACAGCTGATATAACCATGTCCTGGTAGGAATGTGTGCTGTATTAACAACACACAACAGCAGTTGCGATGGTGAGGGAGAGGCGGAGGCGACTGGTAAATTTTAGGGTGACTGACACTAGCCCTGGAGGTGCTGTCGCCGTGGCAACCCAGCAGGGTGTCCTCAGTGGGACAATACAGGATATCATGTGTTGTCCATGAGGTGAGGTGGCAAGACAAACTGCAAACAGGCCCGGATAGAAGGAATGCAAAATGTTCACACTTGCACGTGGACAGCTGGACAGATAGTACAGACTACAATGCATGAAGTGTGTGTGTGCGTGCGCGCGTGTGTGTGTGGTATGAGGTGGGGCAGGAGGCTGAGAAGTGTTGACGCCACGGATGAGTTTCCACACATTCCTGGACAGCACTGAGATAGTCAGCTGGGTAAACTTCATGGAGTGGACATCAAGGGAATACTGACCCACAGAATCAACAGAGTGTGTGCGCATGCACGCATGTGTGTGTGTGTGTGTGTGTGTGTGTGTGTGTGTGTGTGTGTGTGTTTATGCTATGAACTGTAAGACAGACTGTCATGTCCAAACATGGAACCTCACTGATGACCGGACACTGAAGCTGTGGGTGGTCTGGCACAAGAGATGCTGATGATGTGTGTGAGAGTGTGTGTGTGTGTGTGTGTGTGTGAGTAAGGACCTGACTCAGAGGTCTAAAGTCAAATTTTGGAACGTATCACTAAATGAATCCAGACAAACGGAGTCCAAACATTTCTCCACGCCCCCTCCTGCCCTAAACTGACCTGGTTTCGAGCCACCGTTCCGTCCACGGGGTCGATGTACTCAAAGTTGTCGGCTCGCTCCACGCCGTATATGTGGTCTCCTACGGCGAACTTCTGGCTGGGGAACGCTTTGTCTGAGATTACCCCCTCCAGATCCCGCATCAGGTAAAAGGCTGCACGAGGGTCCAGGCCTTCATAATCAAACCTATGAAACCAATAACACACACACACACACACACGATGGATACATTTTCCACTGACGGCTTACGGAACCTTAAGTGGTGTTATAAGCAGCTATATCTGCATGCACAGCGGGAGTCAGTCCATTCATGATTGTTGGTCAGATATCCCAGTTAGCGAGGCCTGGACCGAATCTTCCTGCTGTGACGTTTCAGGAAGCGGTGAGTGAGAGGACATGCTTGAGTAACCTCCATGTAAATGAATATACACATAAACACGGCTCACGTAAACATCTGCTGGGTCGGTCCATGGTTTGGGCTCTAGTTTTGGAGACGGACCACAGACCTAAACACGTAAATGTAGCTCGTGTTGCTTTCGCTCCAAATATGAACAGAACTTCTCGTTTGGAGGAATTTTGTGGCTTCCGCCCTTTATGTCCTTCTCATCTGCATACTGTGGGAAATCTGTATGGAAGCATAAAAGCTATAACTGACCAATTCTGACTGCGTCACACAGGGGAGAGGTTAAAATAAATGAAGAGGAGAACTCGAGGAGAGGAAGGCGAAGGTCTACGGGGGGCGGATTTGGCTTTGGTGGAGATAGATGGGAGTGTGTGCACAAAGGAATTCACACAGGGGTTGCTGTAGACGAACGTTGTGTGATAAATACATACAGGATGTAGAGAATCAATCACGGCACGTGGTTGCATAATGAAATTATGTGAATTAGTGACAGACATGATCGGACGTGCCAGACAGCTGACCGATGTATCGCACGAAGGCAGACGCCCAGGAATTGCTTTCGTTACCTGCAGAAGAAGTTGCGTCCAAACTTGGCCCAGTGATCTCTGACGATCGGCTCCACGCCCTGTTTCCTGGCGGCCATGATGGACAACCACACCAACACTGACCACAAGCCGTCTTTCTCACGGATGTGGTCCGAACCTGAGGGAGAAACCAAATGTTACAACTGCTGATAGTTTTGGTCAAGTCTGGATGCAGACTGTGGGATGAGAGATACAGTCCAGTGTGTGTTCACGTTGGATCATAGTTGAAATTGAAGGTTCTAAAGTACGTCCCCAAAGCTACCATCCTTAATGTGCCGAAACAAAACAGATCAAGCTTTTCCGGCCATTCCACTAATTACACACACTTTATCCCGTACTAAAATTTGACGATTTTGCAATGAAAATCTGAAACCATCGTTCCCTATTTAATGTTCAGCTGTGAAGGCTTTTGTTCCCAATAACTCACACAGACCATCAAAGACAGCTGCACAGTACCGTCCTCTCCCTCAGACACCTTGACACACGAATGGCTGTGTGTAACTTTGGAATGTTTTCACATTTACATGCAAAGCACCGAAAATGGCACTATATATTATAGCTCCGCCTGAGTGGGAGTTTGAGTATTTATAAGAGATGGATGTGTCTTCTGTGTATTCTTTCCTTTTCACACTACATAACTCTTTATTCCCCTAACTGAACAGTGAAAACAGGCAGCACTGTGCACAGGCCAGCTCCATCTGTCTCCCCCTGGCTCAGGCCGTATACAGCTGTTAGGAAATTGACAGTTGCCAATATTTAATCCCTGTCTTTGTGTCTGTCTCCCTCTGTCTGTCTTTGCTCCTCAACCCCACAGAGAGAGGAAGAATGAAGAGGGAGACGGCGTACAATTCACCTATTAAAAATTATAAATTGAATTATTATTTCCATATGGTGCGACGGGGCCTCTTATCTGCAACATCAAATGTCTCTATTATAGATTCTCCTCAGCTCTCAGTCACAACGAATACAACATAAAGTGGATAAAATAACATTTGCAAAAGTGAATTTTGTGTGTGTGAGTGAGTGTATGAGAGTTGGTAAAGTGCAGGAGTGGAGTCCAGCTGTAATGATTTACTATTCATGGCTCACTCTGAGCTTTTAGCCTTACATGGGTAGACAACGAGTCCGATCCCATGGACCTCCATCTTCTCTGCGTCTACGCCTTCCATTTCTCTCCTTCTCGTCAATACTTCTCATATTTGGATTTGGATGACCAAACCCCTCCTCAGCTCTGCCCTCTGCCCTAATTCCATCTCAACGGAGTCAACGTGATGATGGAGGAAAGTAGAGAATAATTAATAAGAGTTGGATCGCCGCTAATTAAAGAGAGAGAACCAAAAAGGAGTGAAGTCACGGCTGGGAGAGTTACGAACGGAAAAAATAAATACTAAACCTTGCTTGAATGATGGTAAATAAAAATCAGTAGAATAATGAGCTTTTGTATGAAAAGTAGGTATGCATCATTTATAAAAATCTTCAAAGTTTGAGATGAAATATTTTATAGCTGAAGGCATGAATAAATAAATAAATAAATAAATAAATAATTAAAAGGTAATCAAGAAAGAAATTTGCCATGACATCATAAAAATTGGCCAAATTTGACCAATTTCACTAATCGTTCCAAACACAATTAACCATATTCCTGCATTCTGATCAGTTAATCTTTCTAAAATTCTTGCTCTAATCTCTAAAATGCTTTGTGTCACCAAGATGAAATACAAGTTTTCTACCCAACAACAAAAATATTTTACACCTACAAAGTGTTTACTGTAAAAGCTACAAGTGTCCGATGAATGTAGGAGTAGAAAGAACATTATTTGCCATAAACTAATAAAAGTACGGCACAGTATCATGCTACTGCTCACCTTGGATGAGGTAAAACAGATTAAGAAGAAGGGAGAGAGGCAGCAAACATGTGCATACGTATTGTTTATATTTTCTGCCTTGTGAGTGTGTGTATCTGAGTGAGAGTGTGTGTGTGTGTGTGTGTGTGTGTATTTGTAGGAAACACTGCCACTGGAGGCCTGTGTGCACGTTGCAGGGAGCCCCTGTCTCCTTTTATAGCAGAAGAATGGGGATTATTTACACATGCAGCCAGGGTCACAGCCCTCACATCTATTACACTCACATCCTGACTGCAGCTACAGGCAGTCGGAACACTTCTTACTTCCCTGGAATAGAGGAGTGAGAGAGTGGAGAGGGGAGGGGAGGATGTGTGTGCATTTTGAAGCTGAAGTTGAAAGACTTTGGGTGTTCGAGCTAATCCGATTCACATTCTCAGTTAAAGTACAGGAGGTGGCTGTGCTCCCTTTGATTTTACCGCTTTGTGCCGACCACCGGCCCGGTATGTGATCGGCAAATACCTCCAAAATGCTCCACCTTACAAGGTAAAAACAATGTTGGTGACCTAGTTCAGGCATCACTTCATGAATTGCTTTAATTTGCCGGGACAGACCGGTATGTGCAGAGCAGATTTTCAGAGTAAGAGCCCGAGTTCTAAATTCTTCTTTCATACAGGTTTGAACTCTCGACACTCTTTTCGCCCGGTGCCGTGTTCTGGTTCCTTATCAGACCACAGAGCCTGTTAGAGTCTGTATGAGAGAATTTATTTATTTATTTTTAATTTGTTTTCCCAGAGGCTTCATGATTGTGTGAGGATGTATGTTAACCATGCAGCTACAGGGTTAAAAGTATTTCAGAGGTACTGTTCCTTGTTGAAGATCGGCCACATGTGGTGGTTCTGTAAATAGGGCTACATTAATCTCTCAAACTCTACTATCATCCATCTATTTTTTTCCATACCAGCGTGAGAAATGAAACTATAAACGTCTGCCAAGTTAGATCCCTTTAATAATCTTGTAGAGATTACAAAAACACAAAGAAGACAGAGAATCCTTGTTAACCCCTCCGCCCCCCTCCTACAGTGAAGATTTGTGTCAATTCCCCTATTATTCACTTAGCTGCATTTAGATTGTAAAGACAAAGACACACAAACATGATGATGATTCATCTCCAAGTCCAAGGATTTTACGCAACATGAAGATCTAAAACAGCAAAAGAAACCTTACTTACTTTCTTCACTTGCAGATTTATTTGTACTCGAGTGTTTTTATTTTTTGTGCTCACTTAATTTTCTGGAATGAAATTCCTTTGTGGGTAAAACTGTGGTTTCTGAGGGGCCATTATCCCCTCAACACACATTTTCCCAGCTGGCCCAGGGGTCTGACGCAGTGACATTCTCTGACCTCTAGGTGACAGCTGCCCTGCTTAAATACTCATATGTGTTTCTGCCATTAAAAAGCCCCCTTTATGTGTGTGTGCTTCCAGAGGAGGTCCTACCTGTCCCAAAGCTCTCTTCCCCGCAGAGAGAACAGCGTCCAGAGTCCATCAGGTTCCCAAAGTACCTCCAGCCCGTGGGCGTCTCGTACAGCGCCACCTTCATGGCTTTGGTTACCCTAAACAACAACAGAGACCATCAAACACCAATACTGTATGATTTGCTCTAATAGTTGACACGCAGTCTTCTGTGGACTGATAAGAGGGCTAAAGCCGTGAAACAACCCCGTGACCTTTGCATTAAAGCAAACCAAACGCTGTATGACAAACACAATCTGCCAACAGCTCATCCAATAACTTAATAAGGCAAAGTCTGCAGGAACAAAGTGAGTTAACCTTTTAGCTGATGTTTGCTTTGAAACTGAGCCATGTATTCACATGGGGAAGGGAGCACACCGAGTGTGTGTCTGTGTGTGAGTGTGTGCGCTCAGTGTGTGGGAGAAAGAGGAGAAGCGCAGAGAAATTGAGTGTGGATATTTGAGTTATAAAAGAAGTCACACTGATGAGTGGGGGTAAAGCTGTAGGGTGAAAATAATTGATTAGATTCAATAGAATTACAGCAATAAAAGTAGACAAAATTATATTGTGAGAGGGGTAAATGGATTTCGACAATAATGATTGTTTAATTTAATATGACATTCCAAAAAATAATATTATATTATAATATCAGATTATAATAAATATTTAATGGAAAATCTGATTTTGGCAGTTTGGGTGAATGAGAGCTTTGACTGTTTTAGCTGAGTTTGGCAAACAGAGCATTTGGGGGTCAACAATAACAATGTATTATAAAAAAAAAAAAAGACCTTCCCAAAGCCTTAGTAAAAACAACAAAGATGATTACCCAGCATCCCCCTCACTCTCCTCAGATCATGCCTCATCACATCCTCCTCCCAAACTCCTATTACGTAAACATTACTTCCAAGATTCTTAAAGAAACAAACAGAACAATGACTGTGGGGTCAAGGTATGAGTGTGTCCCATGGGGCCGCACAATCATCAAACACAGAAATAAACCCTCACAAACACACACACACGTGTTTACTTGAAGATGGGATGGATTACCAAATAAGAATAAACCAGCGTTATTCCCATTTGGGGAGAGCAAATCTCAAACGGAAAGCCTGGCATTCCACGAAGAAAGCGGAAACTTTGGCCTTATGACAGAAATTCTGACGTTTTGAAAAAAAAGGCACATCTGGTGCCAACACAAGCACAGGTCCTGACCCCGAAGATGTGCAATTTTCAAAAACAATGTTGTAGAGATGTTGGGACAAAGTTGTTGTCGACAGTGTGAGAATAGCAAAAGTGCTGCTTTCTCAGGGTAAGGATCACAGGAAAACACAAACATTTACAGTCTGGTCAAAAAACAGCAACAACAACAAGTTCAAGTCTTTTCTGAACTTTATTTCATGATTAAAATGAAAAAAATTTTTTTTTAAAAAGACTCAAATGTAATTTTAGTTTCCATATATTTATCTTTTTAGACAATGATTATAGATTAATCTGAGATTTCTTTTCACCCCAACATACCCTTATTCTAAATCATACATTTGTCAGGCAAAGTCCCATTGAAAAACAAACAAAAATCCTTATCCTTAATACTCAATATGGGCAGAGAATTAAGGAGAAAATCGAGTGTGAGCCCACGTACAAGGATACAACACAGCAACACTTTATCTTCACGTACATGTCAAATCATCAACAGCTGAATCACAGAGATGTACAAATCTATTTGTGTACAATCACTATAATCTCTGTTCAAATCAGAAGAGATATACATGAAGGATATTTTTTCTCAAACACACACACACACACAAACAGGCAAACACGTACAGGGTCTCAGGTCAGTCAAGCCCAGTGGACACCATCTGTCTTTGCCAAAACTGAAAAATGTTGGCAGATGAGCAGAGACACAAGGAATAAACTCAGACCGATTCTATTTTCAGCTGTAATCCTCCTGAGTGAAGGTGTGACCTCAGCCACAAGGTTCCTTCACTCTTCAACAATGTACAGTTTCTCATGGCACCGATGGATCAAACCTGATTATCCGTCCAATATAGATTTTAGGCACGAAGCTTTTATGCAGCCAAGGTGCACAGATCGATGACCTTATGTGAACATTTGAGGTTGGAGTAGTTCTGGTCCTTAAATTGAGATATTAATATTGTAAAATTATTTTGAAATTTAATATAATATACATACTGTACATGATTTATATTAGATTACAATATGCATATATTAAAATATGTATAAATATTGTGCATGTATAAAATTAAAAAGTTAAGATTTCGATTGTTATTCTTTCCTAGAGTTTATTAATATTTTCATTCTTTATTTTCATTTTATCCT
>OMNV01008277.1:30945-41135 GCA_900303265.1 Brotula barbata | reverse complement strand
GATGCAGAATCAGCTGAGGACAGGAAGTCTCTCCACAGACCGCCTGTCTCCTGCTCTGTGGTCTGCTCTGGTCTTCATCTTACTGTCATCAGAGAAAGATCTGGATGTGTTTGACCTGAAGAAATACTCTGCTTCAGAGGAGGCTCTCCTGAGGCTGCTGCCAGTGGTCAAAGCCTCCAACAAAGCTCTGTAGGTGGACAGGATGACATCAAATATTGTCAACTGAAATACTTGAACACTGTAAACCTGGATCAAATGTTGTCTAACTGTAACTCTTCTCCAGGTTGAGTGTCTGTAATCTGTCAGAGAGAAGCTGTGCGTCTCTGTCCTCAGTCCTCAGCTCTCAGTCCTCCAGTCTCAGAGACCTGGACCTGAGTACCAACGACCTGCAGGATTCAGGAGTGAAGCTGCTGTCTGCTGGACTGGAGAGTCCACACTGTAGACTGGAAACTCTCAGGTCAGATTCAGATCATTTATCAACCGATAGAACACATTTCAAAACAGTGGAATAATGTGTGTGTGTGTGTGTCTCTGTGTGTATCTGTGTGTCTGTGTGTGTGTGTGTGTGTGTTCAGGCTCTCCGGCTGTATGATCTCAGATGAAGGCTGTTCTTCTCTGGCCTCAGCTCTGACCTCCAACCCCTCCCATCTGAGAGTCCTGGACCTGAGCTACAATCATCCAGGAGCCTCAGGAACGAAGCTGCTGTCTGCTGGACTGGATGATCCACAGTGGAGCCTGGACACCCTCAGGTATGGACACACGGTGTGGTGTGGTGGTTAGCACAGTTGCCTCACAGCAAGAATGTCGAAGGACGAATCCTGGGGTCGACCTCTGCACCTTTCTGTGTGGAGTTTGCATATCTGTGTGGGTTTCATCCTGGTGCTTCGGTTTCCCACAAAAACATGTATTTTAGGCTAATCACTCCTGCCATTGTCCCTGACCAAAGCAAGGTAGAAGATCTGGAGTTGGTCCCTAGTGTGTGTGTGTGTGTGTGCCCACTGCTCCTCAATTGAGGATGGGTAAAAGTGCACAGGATCAATTTCTCCGAGGGGATCAAAAATGTAGCCTTCAACTTCTTCAATGATGGTGCTATAGACCACCTATGGATATGGAATGGGTGGTAAAATGGAATTTAGAATTGTGAAGATGACTGTAAAAAGTTTGGATTTAATGAATCATGAACAGAGACGTGCTCTGTACTCGCTGCATTTTTCTACTATCAAAGGTTTTCAGTTCAACTGACATCAGGAAAATTTGAAAATTTATTCCAGTTTAAATCTGCAGATAAAATTAAGTAAAATTTTGTCCACCCAAACACATTTTATTAAGTTTCTTCATTTGTGATTTGGCAGAAGTGATTAACCTAAGACAAATGCTTTTATGGGTGAGGAAAAAAGTGCTTAGGTCTACCCTGGGATTCAAACTCAGCACCGCCTTGCTGTGAGGCAACAGTGCTAACCACTATGCCAGTGTGCTGCCCAAAATATGCGAGATGACAGGAGTCTCCGGACCGTGTAGACAGGGCCCCCCTCAACGAGCCGGGGAGAGGAGGGGGTGGGGAGGCGGGAACCAAGGCGCTCTCTTGGGCAGGCTTGACCTGGCTGACGTGGAAAACTGGATGCACTCTCATAAGTTTAAGGACCTTTGAAATTGGAAACGGACCGACGAACCTGGGAGCCAGCTTCCTGCTCTCCACTCGGAGAGGGAGGTTCCTGGTGGACAACCAGACACGCTGTCCAGGTTGGTAGGCAGGTGCAGGAGCGCGGTGACGGTCGGCAGCCTTCTTGTAGCGGTCCGAGCTCCTCTGCAAGGTGCGGCGAGCGAGTTCCCAAGTCCACCGGCATCTCCGGACCAAGGCCTGTGCCGAGGGGACGCTGACTTCATGCTCCAGCGCGGGGAAGAGGGGTGGTTGGTAACCGTAGACAACCTGGAAGGGGGACAGACCAGTGGAGGAGGAGGGCAGGGAGTTGTGGGCGTACTCCACCCAGATGAGCTGCCGACACCAGGAGGATGGGTTCTGAGTGGATAAACAACGCAGGCTGGTTCCCAAAACCTGGTTCAGCCTCTCCGTTTGGCCGTTGGTCTGTGGGTGGTGAGCGGAAGAGAGACTAACTGAGGCTCTAAGGGACACGCCGAAGGCTCTCCAGAAACGTGGCACGAATTGTGGGCCCCGGTCAGAGACAATGTCCCTAGGGAGACCATGAATACGGAAAACATGTTGCAGTAGTGTCTTCGGCTGTCTCCTTTGCCGAGGGGAGCTTGGGCATGGGGACAAAGTGTGCCATCTTGGAGAAGCGGTCAACAACTGTGAGGATGGTGGTGTTGCCGTCAGAAACGGGGAGGCCGGTGACAAAGTCCAGAGAGATGTTAGACCAGGGTCTCTTTGGGACAGGCAGGGGGCGCAGGAGGCCAGCAGACGGTTTGTGTGAAGGCTTGCATGAGGCGCACACAGGACAGACCGCGACGTAGTCCGTGACCTCCTTCTCCATAGCCGGCCACCAAAAGCGCTGTCGGATGATGAATGTGGTGCGCCGAACTCCAGGATGGCAGGAGATGTGAGATGTGTGGGCCCAATGAATGACCTGGGAGAGGGACAGGAACGAATACCCGGTAGGGTGGACAACCCTCCGGGGCTTGGCAGTTAGATAGGGCATTCTTCACCCTCTCTTCTATCTTCCAGGACACCGCCCCCTCGACGCAGGAGGCAGGGAGAATGGGGGAAGGGTTGGTCTCGGGTCTCTGTGACGAGTGCAGGCAGGAGAGGGCATCAGGTTTCCCGTTCTTGGATCCGGGTCTGTAGGACAGGTTGAAATTAAAGCGGTTGAAAAATAGGGCCCACCTTGCCTGACGGGAATTTAGCCTCTTTACAGATTGCAGGTACTCTAGGTTCTTGTGGTCAGTCCAGACCAGGAAAGGGAGTGCCGCTCCCTCCAGCCAGTGACGCCACTCCTCTAGCGCCACCTTGATGGCCAGAAGCTCTCGGTTGCCCACATAATAATTTCTCTCGGCAGGGGAGAGTTTCATTGAGAGGAAGGCACACGGATGGAGTCGGTTGTCGGTGGGGGAGCGTTGGGAGAGTACTACTCCCACCCCGGTGTCGGAAGCATCCACACCGTGATGCAACTTGTCCTTCTTGTCCACAAAAAAGAAACCGGCGCCAGCAGGCGAAGAGGAGGGGCGATGAGTCCAGCAGCCAGGGACTCCTCGATGTACTCTTTCATGGCGGCGGTCTCAGGTCCTGAGAGGGAGTACAGTCTCCCCTTGGGAGGGGAAGTCCCGGCGCAAAGGTCGATGGCACACTCATAGGGTCTATGAGGGGGAAGGGCCGTGGCCCGAGACTTACTGAAAACGACCAAGACTCGTTCAGGCAAACAAAGTTTATTGGTGAACAGAGAACCCGGGTTAGGACTGGACAGGAGGTGAGGGTCCAGCAGGCCAGGATCGGTTCTGGATCTCGATGGTAATCGGCGACAGGTAATCACACAAGAGGAAGTAAAGCAACCAGACATGACACAGGACGGGGATGTCAAAATAAAACAGGAAGTGACAAGATGAACACAAAACTCTAACGTGTGGGGGCCATCGTGACACTGTGTTGGATGATGCTCCAAAACCCTATGTCTCGTACACATGGAGGATTATACTGGTACAATAGATTGCTGTTTGGGGTATCGTCCAGCCCTGCTATATTTCTGAGGACCATGGAGTGGACGAGGCATTCCCCATGTTACTGTGTACCAGGAAGACAACCTGTTAATGGGTCCCACAGAGGCAGAACACTTGAGGACCTTGAAAGAGGTTTTGAGGTGCCTAGAGGAGCGTGGGTTGAGGTGATAACATAAGTGCACATTTCTGCCAAAGAAAGAAGTCTATTTTGGAGTCCATCAGTCCTCCAGCAGTTGCACCACTCACACCCTGGCATCGTTCATAATGGGGCCTGCTTCACCAGTGCTGTGCTCCAGGAGTTCATGGTGAAAAATGGCATTTATCATGTCACCATTGCCCCGTGCCATACAGCTCCCAATGGTCTGGCAGAGCGGGGAGTTCAGACCTTGAAAGCACTCCTTAAGAAAGCGCTAGTGGGCTCTGTGGATGCGAAGCTTCCTCGTGCTCTCTTCAGCTATGGTATTACCACACCGACAACCAGAGGAAGATCACCAGTAGAACTGTTCATGGGCAGGAAGTCCAGTCCAGAGTCATGGACAAACGGCCAAATGACCAACATGCTAAAGCAAAGAGTGTCCATGAGGGAGACCCTGTGTTAACAAATGTATGTGTGGAAGACTACAAACCTTAGAAAACAGTTGATAATCTTTGTGGTTTTTGCCACTTATCAATAAAATTTAGATTTTGTTTAGTTAATCCTTGAATGTAGTTTGGATTAGTGTGGACGCTTACAGTAGCTACTAAACCTCTAAAGCTGCCTTACTCAAACAAGATGAGAATTCCTGCACACTTGCACTGGGGCACGTTACCATGGTGACACTACAGCTTCAAACGTGACTCAGATCAGTGTGTAAGAAAGGTACATACAGGTTGGACTGGCGTTTGTAGGTTTAGAAGTCAAACGGTGTGGTTTGTCTCAGAACTCCTGCAGCTCAGTCTGAACCAGCAGGAGGCGCTCTAATGTCCAGTTCTGCTTTGACTAATTGTCTGACTTTGTTTCTTCCTCTAGGATGGACCACGGTGGAGTGCAGAGGCTGAAACCTGGTCTGTGGAAGTGTAAGTATTTCATTTCCTTCATGAAAACGAGGCTCTGTGTTCAGTTTCCTTAAATCTCTGCATTCAAATCCAAGATGAAAAAGACGTTTCATCAGTGTGTAAAGGGACCAAAACCCCCTGAAACACCTTGAAACCAGGAGAAGCTCCAAAGTTCAGTCCAAAGTCCAAATCCTCATCAGATAAGTGTGTGAAGGAATTGGTGCTTGTGTGTGTGGAGTCTGACCTCAGGCTGTAAAAATGAAGAAGCTCCGTCCGTTTGTAGTCCAACAAACACACACAGGGAGGAGGAGCGTTGACAATGAAAGCAGCCTTCATCAAAGTTCCTCAGCTGTGTTCATTAACCCTCATTAGTTTACTTCCATATTTGTCTTCATCCATGTTTTCATTGATAGTGTGAAGCTCTGCTGTCAAGAAGTGGATTGGATCCAAAGAAATGTGTTTCTTCCTACAACCAGTATGAATGTGTGTGTGTCCTGATTCCAGAGAACACTTGAAGGGTTGACAGATGGACCTGATTGGAGACGTGGATCGGCCTGTGGTCCACTGTGTGAATACGGTGTGGGTCATGGGTCAAATGGGATGTGTTGTTCCTGAAACAAATGTTATCTTCTGATGTAGCCACAGCAGCTAAATCCATCATCTGATATTATTGACCTGTTGGATGAAGCTCCTCAGACTGGGACTCTATATTTTCACTCATACTGTCAAGCTTTGACTTCACATTCATTCATTGGATCAGAAACGTTTTCATGATGAGCTGGGATTCGAATTCCTTGGCAATGTAAAGTTGATGTTTTGTGTCTTTTGTTCTCCATCAGATGTTTGTGATGTCACACTGGACCCAAACACAGCAAACAGAAACCTCAAACTGTCCAACAACAACAGAAAGGTGACAGAAGTGATGGAGGAGGAGCCATATCCAGATCACCCAGACAGATTTGATGTCCACCATCAGCTGCTGTGTAGAAATGGTCTGACTGGTCGCTGTTACTGGGAGGTGGAGTGGAAAGGAGAGGTTGATGTAGCAGTGAGTTACGGAGGAATCAGAAGGAAAGGAGGCAGTGCTACTAGCTGGTTTGGAGGAAATGATCAGTCCTGGAGTCTCTGGTGCTCTGATGTTGGAGGTTATTTTGTCAGGCACAATAACAGAGGGACAAAAATTAAAACCCCCTCAGTGTCTGACAGAGTTGGAGTGTATGTGGACTGTCCTGCTGGGACTTTGTCCTTCTACAGCGTCTCCTCTAACAAACTGATCCACCTCCACACCTTCAAGACCACATTCACTCAACCAGTCTACCCTGGGTTTAGGTTTGTGTTTGGTTCTTTTGTGTCTGTGTGTGAAGGACTCACACACACTGGGGTGGACAAAAATACATGAAAATGTATTTTCATACAAACTTATCCAATGTCAGGGTGAACCCAAAAATTAACCTGGTCAGACAAACCACGCTGATTCATTTTGTCTTCAGTCAGAGAAGAATTGAGCTATTGAGGGAAGTATGTCGTGACCCCAATAGGTGCCGATATGCTTCCCTACAGATGGTTGCAATCTGACGTTCTGTACTAAAGTGACTCCACTTTTCCCAAGGATGACCAGTGCCAACACATATGCGGTTCAGATATAGTCTATTCCTCATATTAGAGGAATAGACATATTCCCTTCCTTACATTTTATTGCGACAAACAACTTCAATAGCATTCTGAAGCGAATTAAGGTAGACCTAGACCAGATCTAGAAAGATGGTCCTGTTGACCACACTCGCTGCAAGCACACATTTCAGTAATCAATATGTGCATTCTTCCCAGGGTCAACTTCTACTCCTCTATGTTACCATTCTTACCACCCAGAGGCTATGGGGACAACATACATAATTTTGTATCTCAATTCCTTTGGAAGGGTAAACAACCTTCTCTAAATCTAACCACACTGCAGCATGAAAAAAAAATCCTGGGGGTCTCTCTCTGCCCAATTTCAAATTTTACTTTTGGCCCCATGTGTTACATCCTATCTCCACAGGGATTCATTCTAAAGATCAAGTGTCATGGAGATCCATGGAACAAAACATTGTTTATCCTCACCCCCTTCAAGAATTAATATAGTTAACAATACCGTCTAAACGAGCTAATTTGCAATTTGGCCCTAGAATCTCTTTCTTACAACCCGTTTGGAAACTAATAGAAAAAACCTCAAAAATGTCTGTACCATAATCCAAACCTCCTAACTGGGGGAAAACCTTTCGTCCATACACAGTCGAGCAAGCAAATGCAGAATTTATGTTCTACCTGACATATGGGATGATAGTGGCCTAAGTTCATTTCATGTTATATGCACTGCTTACAACCTACCGGACAACTCGTTCTTTTTCTGCCTTCGTCTCAGGTCTGCCATGCGAGCGTACGGTGTTCCTTGGAACACTACCCTCCCATCTCATACTATTACTATCTTGCTGGAGGTAAGAGGTAGTACAAGAGGATTAGTCTCTTCTCTTCATTCCTTTCTCATAGATCCCCGTTGTATGCCTCTTGCCATCCAGCAGGTTTGGCATAGAGACCTGGGAAACTCATTGATCCCCTGGCCTGCAGTTTTAAATAATCAAAACAAGACATCGAGAAATCCCAACCTGTCATGACGCCAGCCATTATGCCTGTTTTCCGCGGTGTTCACCACATTCCCTTGTTTCCCTCTTCCCTCTCTGTGTGTGACTCTGCTCCAATCTTCACTCTCAGCCGCACACCTGTTCCAAATACAGTAATCAACCCCGCAGCATGTAAGCCCCGGTTCTCCCCCCGCTCTTCTCCAGGTCGCTGTGGAACATTATCTGGTTTACCCGCCTACCTGCTGTCATCATCTCAGCCACCACGGCATTTGTCCTCTATCCACCCTCTTCCTGCCTCTCTCTCTGAAGTGTAACACAACCATAAATTTATCCATTATAATTTTTTACACAGTGCATAACTTACCCACAGAAAACACCACCTCGTGAAAATAATTCCCTCCCCAGTTTGTGACCTGTGTTCTCAAGGTTCAAAAGGAACCTTTATACTGTACATATGTTTTGCGACGGTCCTGGAGTGGCGACTTTCTGGAATGTAATATCCTCCACCGTGTCTATATTATTAGGAACTATTTTACTGTGTTGTCCACAATTATTGCTATCAAACGATGAAAACATATATTCGTGGGACAAACAGCTGCAAAATGATTGCAGGCCCTACGCTGGCAACGCCCACATTGACTTACACGTGTACAATGGCTACACTCCTTTATTGATGTAACCTTCCTTGAGTTATCAATAGCCAAAATACATGGAGCCAGTTCTAAAACCATACAGCCCCAATATACCACTATCAATGATATTAAATAATTATTTTTGTCGACCTGAAATTAACACAATCTTCTGACTTATGTAGAGTTCAAATTGAATACTTACATTTTAAAGATTGGATCAATAAATACACGTATACATGCTCTATACATACATATATGCAGTAAAGATGAATGTGTGACTTGATTTTGATGATAGCGTTATTGCGCATGTATAAACTGTTACTATTATGATGATTACTAACTATATTAGTACTGCTACCTGATGTTAAAGAGCATGACTGTATTTTCTCTAATAATGAAATTAAGTTCTATTACCACCCTACAATGAAGACTATAAAGGTGATATAGGAAAATATTATGATCACTATACAGGGATGAGAAATGATATTACTGTAATTGAAAACTTGACCATGATGATGATGAAGAATGTTACAACTCTCTACAGGACGACAAAGATGACACGAAATAATGTTCATATTGTTAATATAGTCACTATATCACCCATGCTTTAAAAAGATCTAACTTGTGGGAGATAGGCTGATGACTTTGCCAGAGGGTGGGTGAGTGGGAATGATGACGTGTTATGTTCAACATGATTGTGTTAACTTGAAATATAAATAAAAAATTGATCAAAAAAAAATTTAAAAAAAAAAATGATGCTCCAACTAATAAATTTATTATTTGAAAGTAAACTTTCCTCTGCACTGGAAAATAATAACAGATCCATAGAATCAGTTTACATGTAGAACCACTGTGAGCACATGTAGAAACCCCATAACACGTTATACAGTAAGATGGTGGATTTACTAGCAGGACGTACATTAGGCTACGTGTTACGTACAGAAATGTAGCGTTCAAATGACAAACACAAATACAGCATGTGTGTCTTATCCGCGATAAAACACAATAAAGTCATGTTGTTATTTTTGCGGTGGTCCGGTCCTCTCTTTACTATGACAAGCTACAGCTTCAAGTGTACCACCAACAAACTACAAATATATTAAATTGTACCGTAGAAGAAGCTCGCATTATCACGGGCCAGTTGGAACAGGAGCACAATTTTCCACTTTGGTGAATTGCTAGCCCTTCAGCGTATATTTGTCCAAACGTGTATTCTATGATATTGAAGTCCTTCAGATGAGAGTTCCGTCCAGAAATCCAGACTGCAGCATCCGTGAACATTTGTATATTTTCTGAAATAAAGAAAGAGATGATGACACACGGAAACGTGACTAGATTTGGCCGAGTCTTTCGTAATTACCATTATTTACATGTTATTCACAATATACTGTTGGCACTGTCCATTTTACTTGTTCCCTGTATTTACTGTCACTGTATTACTTATTGTCTTTCTGGACATGTTTCAATGTTCATAAAACATACACAAAATACAATGTCACACCAAAAACAATCATCTTTTAACTCTCTATCACTTTCATGTCAAGATATATTCGTCTGTCCAAATAAACTTGCACATTACATTTAGCGCTAAATGAGCATTATTTATCTTTTAACTTGCGTATTGTGACGTTTTTGGAGGGGGTTTTCCATCATGCTTTTGGGCGTTGTGCCTCTGCGCCATGAGAGACGTTATTACCACCGTTAATGACCCTATGCCTATGTAGCGTGAAAACAGACCGTTACATGAACAACCTGTTGCGTTCAATAAATTGGTACTTCGTGGCTCAGAATTCATCTACTGTTTCCTTAACATGCTACAACATTTTAAACTAGTGAATTTGTACATTTAATCCAATCAATCAGTTTTTAACACAACTCACACACAATTATATACTACGTTGGTAACAGGGAGCTCCTTGCTGTTGCCCTCGCCCTACAGGAGTGGCGACACTGGCTTGAAGGTACCGTTCACCCGTTCATTGTTTGGACTGACCACAAAAACCTTTCCTACCTCCGTTCCGCACGCAGGCTAAACTCTCGCCAGGCTCGGTGGGCTTTGTTCCTGGGAAGATGCGCCGGCGAGGTCGTGGCTACCAATACCTTGTCGACTGGGAGGGGTATGGTCCGGAGGAACGCTCCTGGGTGAGCAGATCCCTCATTCTGGATCCATCCTTACTAAATGACTTCTTCAGACTACACCCTAACAAGCCTGGTAGGCCGCCAGGAGGCGTCCATTGAG
>OMNV01008277.1:4050-28480 GCA_900303265.1 Brotula barbata | reverse complement strand
ATATAAATAATGTATGATGTATAAATAATAATAAAAATTATTCCTGCTTACACTAATATGTGCAATAACCTCAACAATTATTGTGTACATACATACTTGTTAAGTCCTCATACCACCGTACATATTTGAATGTGTATATCTGTCTGCCTTGTCCTTCGTGTTTATATAGTGTGGGTATATGTAAGAAAAGCAAGAAACAGGGACACTGATATCCGGAGTCAAATTCCTCATCTGTGTGAGCACACTTGGCCCATAAAGATGATTCTGAAACTTTGTGAAAAAGACTTTCAACCGGCTTCATGATATTGAGCAGAATGAGCGAACTAATAAGAATGCACAGAGTGTGAGCCCCAAAAACCAACTCAGGCCAAAGTGAACTTACTGCAGCCCATGGAGCCGCCATGTCATCCCAGCGAAGTATACACGGGAGTCAAGAACTTTCCCATGCAGAAATACAGCTTACCTGTTCGGTTTAGCTTCTCTTTATTTATGTAGCACTTTTCTTAAGAATTTTACAGAGTTAAAACCATTTTGTTTCGCTCAATGTTATGGTAGCTGGGTCAGATCGACGTCGGATCACTTTCCCACCACAAACGAACTGCTCCAGAGTTTGTTTGGGACCAATCCACCTCCTCTCAACCGTCTCCGTGCAAGAGTTTTGGTGCGATTGTTCTTTTCAAACCTTCCTAACCGAACCGCACCAGAGAAGAAAAGTCAATCATATTGCGTTTTAACCACAATAAATGTTCTCATGTGAAAGAACCCTCAGAAGTACCTAGAAACACATCTTTATGTGTTGTTTTTATCTGATGACGTCACCATGCATGGGGAGTTCGGACAAACGATAAAGTCAATCAAAACGACTTGAAAAACAGAGCAAAGTTGGCAAACCAATGTAGATCTAGCGACGCTACTGTTGGTACTAGCCACCCAGCTAACTTCAATGAAATAAGTGCTGAGAACAGAGGATCAGAGAGGTAAACACCGAGGTAAGCAGATGTCCAAGCTTGGGGTGGCCACACTCTGACTGTGACTGTGTTTGGTTCAAGCGTTACAAACTGCGATGTGACAAGACTGGCAGTTGGAATTAATTAAGTGAATTTGCCGTCACATGTGGAACCATTGTCAGAGGAGTTGTGACCACAAGGCAACAAATCTTTGGGAATGATGTTTTTAGATTAGATTCTGATTCTTGCCAGCGGAGAGGTGTCCAGAATGGTTACTTCATGTGCTTCTTCTCTGTACAGTGCGATCGATTGTGTACTGTTGCAGTGTGAAACATCCTGTTTTAGAAGAGCCGTTGTCCTGTACTTTATCACACATGTCACTGTTGATAATTCACAACTTATTCTATAAGTTATATAAGTTATATTGATTGCTTGATTTTCCTTTTAACTTCGCTAACATGAACCCACATGTGAGCCATGCAGAGAGATCGCAGAACCGTTGGTTTATGATGACTTTATACGACTCGGGTAGGATTTGCTAGCAGTAAGAAAAATGCTACGAGATCGGAGCTTACTGAAGCTAGTCAGTATGAAGTTTGGAGCATGTGGTCTGGTTCCAACCTTTGATAGAGATCTCTTTGCCCTGGAAGTTGTTCAGGTAGCGCAGCAGAACCTCCTTCCAGTAGCTACGGTAGCTGATGAGGCCCAGATCAGACAGCGGGCGTTCAGGTGAGCCCACCTTCTCCTCCACCCTAGACAACAGGTAACCTGGAAAAACAACCGGTTTTAATTGAATCATTCACTAATTTTTGTTCGAGTGAGTTGACATCTCAAACTTTTCCTCTTTCCTTTTTCCTGCAGAGAAAAGTACAACAATATTGGTCATAATAAAACTGCTGTATTGATGGCTGCAATTTTCTTTGAAGCGCTGCAGAGAGCCTCCTAAATTAGCCGGTACTGTGCAGAATCCCACAACGGCAACTACACCAAACACTTTAAGATGCAAAAACTGAAGAGTGTAGCGGTTGGACATGGACTTTAAAATTCTTAATTGATAATCTTTATTGTAACTTATCATTATGCCTTTTGACAAATATGCAAATGAGGAGAAACACCAAGTCAAAAAGACCTTGCATCATTTTCAGAATTACACATAACGTAAGAAAAATCAAACGTCCAACATCAACAAAAGTCAAAGATCACCATCATCCCGGTGCTCTGATCGACCTGAGAGATCACAAGTATCATGAGATTAGAAGGAAGATGACTAAACGTGTTGATGTCTTTGGTCGTGGCTCCAAAGCGGCGGTCCTACATGGTAAAGTGAGAGCGGTTCACAGACGGCCGTGGTCCCGGTCTTGATACCAAAGAGATGTCTGCTACGCCCCACGTCTACTAACTACCCAATAGAAATGCAGCATGTAATGAGGGACTGATCAACCTGACACCGCCGCTGCCGCTAAACCCAAGCAGACCCACAACCATGTCTGCATTGTCCTCCATTATCCTCCTCTTCATAGTTTTCTTTCCATACATATAAACGGCACTACTGGAAGGCCTCGTTGGCTGTTAAGCTTCATTGTTTTTCTCTACCACTATAGCAACGTCGATGCATGACGCATGATGCGGTGCGTGCTGATGACGGGTTTTTTCTTTCTTGTTCTGTAGCGTGTGATTCAGTCGTTGTTCTCATCACACAGTCTGCATACTTTACAAATTTGATGTCTTCCCCAAGTTTATTAGATCCATTTGGCACAGTGTGGCTTGCAAGAAACTCATTAAATTGTTAAGATCTCACAGTTTGTAGAAGACTTAAAGTGATAATCCTTAATTTGTCTTGGATTAACAAAAACAAAAACTAAATTGAACACCACTTTTCTATGTTTTTTTGCTTGTAAAAACTCCATTCATTGAACTCTTCTTTCGTTTTCACACTTTTATAACACTATTTATAAAGAAAAAAAAACCTACAGAGAAAAAAAAAACCTACGAAGATTTCTCTGTAGCTTTTTTTTTTTTTTTTTTTAAATCGTGTCTGACCTGACAGTCCCGGGGAAAATGATGTTCTAACATTATCACATTTATTTGTTTGGGAAGGTCAATAAATGATCACCTTGCTGGGACAGTTGCATTTCATGTAGAATTATGGGATAGTTTGCCAATCTGCTGTCTTTCTCCCTACGTACCGGTAGATGTCAGACGTGAGAAGAAAAATGCACAGCTAAAGATCATCACTGTAATAGTGATAATAAATATCAATCAATGTTAATCTCTATACAAGTAAAAGTAAAAATAAAATGCACCTGGGGTTGAAAACACAGCAAAGTTTAGACAGGACGCACGTACAAACATAGAGTAAAACAACACATTTGCGTACTCACTGAAGTCGATGAGCATCTTGCCGTATCCTTGCCTCATGTACTGTGGCATAGTGAGGATACACGACACATTGTAGTTCAAGAAGGAGTTCTTCTCCTGTACCACAAACACAAATACACAAATTAGACACACCTATGTTATGGCTGCACAATTCAATTAAAAAGTTGATTTACTGAACTTCATATTTAAGTTGGGGGCCCTGATGACGTCATTACCAGTGGCTGACCACAACGCTCTGGTCCCCTTTAAAAACGATACGGTCCGATGACAGATTGGGGAGAAGAGCGTGCGTGGTACAGAGGATGCCTGAGATATTTCCCATTTGTTTCTTTAATTCAAACACCCACCAACTTAACAGATTTTGGAGACCATCACTGGCCAGGCGCTGAACAGCTTGGTACGTACAAACATAGAGTATAACAAGAGTATAGATATATAGTATGTATGTATGTACAGTATGGAGTATAACAAGAGTATAGATATATAGTATGTATGTATGTACAGTATGGAGTATAACAAGAGTATAGATATATAGTATGTATGTATGTATAGTATAGAGTATAACAAGAGTATAGATATATAAACATAGAGTATTTCCAAACAGGAAACGTGAACTGACGTAAAAGCCAGAGGTTAGCCGACCTCCCTCTCTCTACCTCAGTGCTACTGTCTCAAATGAAACTAAGGATCACACTAAATGATTCCAGGTTGCAGGTTACCTTGGAGAAATACCCCACCAGGTGGCAGCCTGTGTTGTCGGCTTCAGTCATGACATAGAAAAGGAATGGCTCCACGTCGTAGTACAGAGTCTTGTGGTCCAGGAAGAGTTTGGCCAGCAGACACAGATTCTGACAGTAAATCTGTGAGGGAAACACATCGGAGCTTAATATCACATCACACCGAGGATGTGTGCTAAGATTCACACTCAATACGTCAAACTTTTCTTTAAAACTTTCTTTCTGTTGGTTTTGCTGCAACGTGTTAGGTGAAGAATCTCATCTGATTTGCTAAGCACCTGGAACACGGCGTGAACTCTTTCACCACACCCTCTGCGCACAAATGCGGCCCAATGTGACAAACATCTTCGACATGTGCAGGTACGAACTCAAACGACTACTTTAGTTTACGCAGCCGTTACACTCAGAGGTCTTCTTAGTTAGCACTGTTAATCTCACTACGGTCGGGCGGTGCGGTTAGCATAATGTGCTTCAGTCATTCATTCATTCATTCACTTCTTGATGTAAACAGCAGTACATTTTATAGACTTTTTTATTTTAATTTACTCCTTCCGTCTTAAGAGCTTTGAAAAAAAAAAGACTGCTGTCGTCTCTACACAGACTTCATCCGCAGGAGTGTGAAGCTGCAAATACATTGAGATCACACGTCCTTGGCTATCTCACAGATCATCGTAACATTTGTATTGGGACTGGCGATCACAGTACAACTTACTGAGCTTGGGCTCTGTGAGTATTTTCTTTGCTTTGTATTTGCACCTGACTATTTCGTCCGATCTAAAAATATGTAAAGTGACAGTTCACAGTGATGACAGCTTACAGTCCTGTCAGCACACGACAATCTGAGCAAAAAAAACGACATTTTCCAGTTGTCTTCAGTCTTTATTTGGCTAAATAATCAATATATCAAATATGCCAACAACTGACTGACCGAAAATTCACATAATTACTGTGAAAAGGCTCCATAACACAACAACAACAATTTGGTTTTGGCAATGAAAAGGTCTCATCTCACACAGATACAATGAATATCATAGTAACATATGAAAATACAATTTGTGTGGTAATGTGCTTCTGTCAGCACATTTGGCACTCCCAGACGTAAACATTGAATTCCAATCCAAATTAAAGATTAAAACTGACGTGTGATGGTTTTAGTCTACATGAGCCAGCAGGATTCAGAGACAGAAGTAGGCCTCTGTTTGCTGGTACACAGATTGTGGAAGGACTCCGGGTCAGCAGCACATCTGTAAGCAGAGCACAAATTAGCACGGGATTTGTTACTTTAGTTTAACTCTGATGTATTAAATATATAAGCCAAGTTGTAGAGCAGAAAAAAAAAACAAGAAATGTTGTTCAACTGGGAAAAAAACGGACACAAACTTCAGAGCTCTATGTTGACGCTCAGCAGAGCCTCATCTCTTTGATGTCCCACTTCCAACTCTCAGACCGCTGCCGCTCACTTTACTCTCACTATTGTTGTGCGAATCTTTTTAGAATGGATACGCGAGCCGGGGAAGAATGGATCTATTGAGGGAAGTACGCCTTGCCTCCAACAGGTGGCGACGTGCCGCCTAACAGCTGGTTTTGTCCCAGTTGAACTTTTGTGTCACATGTCCAAAAGTTGGCAAGCTTTTGTGTGTGCCCCTTTGGACAGCACATTTAAAGGTAAGAGAAGAGACCAATCAAGAATAATGGAGCCCTTTAAAGCGCTGTACATTTTGAACGTCCTCTAGAACGCAGACTGTCTGTGGAGTTGACAGCGATGGGTGCGCTCCCAACATTCCACTCTGTTTTTTTAGGATATTTAACTTTTAAGCTGAGACAGCATGAAGTTTGTCTCCTCCTCCGTCCTTATACTGTACGTGTCGTTAACTCCCTATCACCGGCCTTGATGAGCCCTATTATGCGCTGTTTGAGTTCCGGGTTAAAGTCTGCAGGACGACCGGCTCTAACCGTCAGAACACACGCAGATACTCTGGTCCGATCGAGGCGTATGCATGGCTAAGTGGATCAATGCCCAGGTATGTTAGCCTAACTTTGAGAAAATCGAGTAAGTATATTTTCAGTCAAACATGTTTACATGTATGTAAAAGTCTGGTTTTAGTTTAACTACAGCAATAGATAGATAGACAGACAGATAGATAGATAGATAGATAGATAGATAGATAGATAGATACTTTATTCATCCCCAAGGGAAATTCTTTCAATAATTACACCTTTTGGTCAAAATTCTATTCTTTGAAACAATTAGTATCTGTGCATAGCTGGGAAGATTTAAAAGGATATAACACTGTTCCATGTTCTGTTTTAACATTATTTTGCACTGTGATCGAACAGTAAATTGACTGCAACCATGCTGTCTGACTTTGAAGCTGAATTGTCCCTAATTTATTGTTGAACATGAGGCCACAGCCTCCTGTTGCGTCGCCTGCTGTTTGGCCTGATGGAGTGCAGCCTAAAAAACAAGAGCCAACTCCACACATACAGCCGTTCTCAAACTCTCGTCCAAAGCAGCAACTGTGTGAGCTGTCGACAGTAACCGCAGCATCCATTAGCTAATAATCTGTGTGGTGACAACACAGTGCTATAGCTGGCGTGTTTAGTTGGTCTGTATAGGTTTTCAACTTTGTTTATCAATGACTACACAGAAAGCACATCTGTCAGAACGTTGGCCGTTGTACAAAAACGTCCTCCTCTAATATCGACAAACACAGTCAAGTGGGAAAACAAAGAGGAGCACCACTGCATCCAGTATCATTCAGCATAATGCTGTAGCCAGAAGATAATAATTACAATATGAAATTATAATCAAAACAAAGCACATACTGTACCTGTATTTGGAAATGGATCCGTGTTGTCGCTTTTCAAGTCTTTGCACAGCGCAGCTCCAAAAACACAGAATCAGTTCTTCCTCTTCAGTCTGCTTCTGTTTTCACATGTGGTGCCGTAAGATGTTGTTGACAAAGGACGACGGATCAAATTCTTCTGCTTTGGTTCCTCCACCACTGCAAGAAGCTTGTGAGCCCGGACCGGTGCGCGTTAAAGAAGCGACGAATGTGCCCTGCTGCTGCTAACGCTGTTCATGAGACGAGTTTGTCAATTGTGGACGTGAAACTCGCAATGCTATTGGTCTAACAACACAGAACTGGAATCCAGCAGCAGGGCCGGCGCAAGAGGGAGGAAATTCTCTCACAGACCACCTTTTTCCAAAAATTTTAGCTTATGTTCACTGTGTTACTTTATATGCTCAGAACTGAACCAAAGCTGATACCTGTCAAAACAAAACAAACAGTAGAAAAGCTTTGGTTGCTGTGCACCGTACAAAGGAGGGACGAAAGTGACCTTACACACAGGGACACAATAACACTTTCCATTCTGCTGTTCTGTCACCTTGTTCTTCTTTCCGTCCACCTCAAATACAGAAATGTTCCCCTTCCTGTAGATCTCGTCCCCTGGAGGGTGTTTCCACGTGCACTTGGCCTTGATTAAACACAGGAGAACAAAACGACAGGGTTAGCTTAGCTTAGCTAATATACATTTTTACTAAAGATTTATTTAGAATTCACTCGTCCATCCACATCTCACCACGAGCTGCCAGTCATTTTGTGAAGCGGATGCACTGCACAAAACCTTTCAAATAGAACAATGGAAAAGAAGGAAAAGAAGTTTACATCCACAACTCCATTCCTCCTCTCCGATTGGTGTTTCTAGCACAGTAAACTGAGGCGTTAACTAAGTAAAAAACTCCAGACCAACAAAAGAGCGACGATCTCCAACATCTCATTCTCTGTTAAATATGGTGTGATCCAAGCTCGTAAACAAACAAACTGCGGTCTAAGGATAGTTTGGTGGACAGCATCTCCGTCTGTAACTTGGAAGACCAAGGTTTGACTCCCCGATGTGCGGGCAACACTGTGGACTCATGATTAACGCCAGAAAGATGCGTGGGTTTCCTGCGGGTGCTCCGGTTCCCACCCACAAACATATGTGTGTTAGGCTAATCACTCCTGCCATTGCCCTTGACCAAAGCACCAGGCAGAGATCTGGAATTGGTCCCCGGGTACTCGTCTGTGTGTTTGCATTTGCATGTGAGTGCTTCTCATAGTTAGGATGGATTAAATGCAGAGAAATATTTTCACTGTATTAGTCCTCACTATGAAGTTGGTGAGGGGGAAAACGTCCATCGCTCTGTCAGGAAGTTGAACCCGCTCAAAATAATCAAAAAATAATAAAAATAATTAAAAAGTCCAATGCTCTGACTGGCTATGCTAGCTCTTGGAAAAAGTAGGTAAATGGACTGCATTTTTATAGCGCTTTTATCCAAAGCGTTGTACAATGTTTGCCTCACATTGACCCTTTCACACACACACACTTGTTTGTCGGGAGCGATTCAGGGTTAGGGTCTTGCTCGACATGGACAGGCAGGAGCATTGAACCTGAAACCCTTTGATCAGTAGGCGATCGCCCTACCACCTAAGCCACGTGGCGTGTGCATCTTTAGGTAGGTCACACCAAGACGCTTCGTGAGCCTGCAAAAGTTAGCAGGCACTGCAAGAATAAAAGGTAAGATAATAGGGTAAGGAAAATGAAAAGGGAGCGTAATACAAAAAAACTACAAACTAATAACTGTGAAAACCCACGAGCATTGAACAAAAAGTTGTGCATGAAGTTTGGTGTTTAAATGTGGATTGTGTGTGACCTCGAAATAAAAGATGAATCCCTGCTGGCAGGCAGATAAAAACACCAAAACACAGACTCATTCTGCGTTTGAGTGAGTGGAATATTTTACTATTATGTAATCAGAGATAAAAACACGCTCTGACCTTACCAGACACCTAATTTTTTGCAACAATATGGGGGTTTTGTCGTACCTCTCTTTTTAGCTCTTCAGGTACATATGCCTGTTCAGGCACATTTGGACCTAAAGTATCAAGCTTAACTTGTAATAACTTCACCGAGAACTCGTACTGAGTGTTAACTACCTTAAATTTGATAGTGATAAGCATTGAGTATAAAAATCTTACTTATAATTGAATAGGTAATGTTGTGGCCCGTCAAACTACACGTTGCCCCGCCCCATGAAAATGTTTTTTTAGCATTAGGATAGATACACTTTAAAAATTGAGACAGTAATTTGAAGTGATAAATACTGAGATTGATCAATAGAGGAAAACTGTGAAATTTGCCACAATTTAATACATCTCTTGTATTAAGAGGGGGTTCCGCATCGAATGCTTCTCGTAGGCTGCGCCTCTCTAAGGAGGAGTTCCAGTCACATCCAACAGGGAGGGGACCACTGGGCAGACCCAAAATATACTGGAAGGATCATACATTCTATCTGGACCAGGAACATCTTAGGATCCCCGAGGAGGAGAACCTGTCCAGGGAAACAATGGGGCTGCTTTGCTTGGAATGCTACCTCTACAACTAGACCTTGTATAAGTGGTGGAAAATGGATGGACAGATGAAGTAAAGACACAAACAAAGAGATAGAAAATGAATAAAAGCTGCCTCACCATGTGCCTGCGCAGGATGGTCTGACTCTTCATGTACTTGAGGCAGAACTCGCACATGTAGAGCCTCCCCAGGCGGGCGTACTCTTCAGGGTACGGGGAGTGGTACCACGTGTCCAGCTCGAAACGGCCAAACACAATGGTCTTTATCATGTTACTGCCCTCCGACACCTGACCGTCTAGGCGCAGTTTCTCCTGCAGGGGATGGGATGACAGAGAACGAGAGAGGGAGAGAAGCAAGAAAATAGGCGAGGAGGAAATGATGACAAGAGCGGAGGGCAAGCGAGAAAAGGAGAGGAGAAAAATCAGTCAGTCAGGTAGACGGATCCAAGGCCAAACACTCAGAGTAAGCATGGTGGAGAAAAGAATATCAGCATGGGGGAGAAAAACATTTCGATCGCCTTTACTCACTGGTATCTAACGTCAGTTTAATCATTTTACTTTTCACTCTATTTGGCTTTTATTTGGTGTTTTTTTACAACAAATCATCAACACCCAAAGAGGTGGAGTCCCACAGGGCTCCCTTCTAGGGCCTCCATCATGTTTTCTGTATATGTTTCCATTAGGGTCCATTTTTTAGGTCTCATTCATTCATTTATTATTATTATTATTATTATCATCATTGATTATTTTTAGGTTCCATTAATGATAGCACAACACTTCAGGACTCATGACCTGGAAAAAGTCATCCATGCTTTCATCTCATTTCTTTGTAAGGTGGTAACCCTGATTTAACTCAAAAATGTTTCACAAGAAATAATAAGTTATATTTTTTCTTGAATTTGTAATTTGAATGTAGACTACCAATCAAATGTTAATTTTTGATATTTTTCTACTCTATTTCCATTTTCCCCAAACGGTTTGAAACAGAAAATATACAGATATAGACAGTGTGTGGACTATCTGTAGACTCCTGTACAAATATGCAAACTTGCTACTATTGCACATAAGAGTGAAAGCAATGTATACATTCTGTATATTTGGTTGCTGGGTGTATATTTTTCATCTCTTGTATTTTGTGAAACAACATATGTTGTCTGTGTTCTGGGTAGTTTTTTGTCAACATTTTGAGGGATTTATTATTTGAATTTCTTCCTCTAGACAAACTGCCAATTTACAACATAATTCTAGAAAATTCGTAAGGGAATAAATTCTACAGTAAAAAATGTTGAAGAAAAAAAATATAGATAGAAATTATAACAATGGTCCCACATTATGCTTTTATTCTGTTTTCTTCTTTGCCATTTTGCATACAAGTCAGTCGTCATTATGAGAGATTATGTAGGGCCTACATTTATGTCAGCAGTCTGAAAACAAGTCTTCTGAAGCTTGGTTCTTGAGGGCACAACTGTGTTTTGTCAGACATTAGACTTGTGTACCACAAACACGCTTCCGGTGTTGAAGGGACACTCCCTCTGAACAAACCCAAGGAGGGAGGGTGATTCCTATTAAAAGTTGCTTCTGAGAGTGGAGTTGATCCCACGCTATCTGAGAGATCTAGCCTGACTGGACTTCTCCTGTTTCTGTGGACAGACCACATTTTAAATACGGAATTGTTCAAATGTATTGAGAATAAAATTGTATTTTTTTTTCTAGAAAAGTCTCTAATTTTCCATAGTGGACAAATGTGATGAATATTATAGTTTTTTCCAAACTTTGCCATGGCCTTATTTACAGCTGTACAACAAACACGTGATTTTCTGACGTTCTCCCATCTTAGGTACAGTCAATTTGACATTACACATTCACTGCATATTCTGCTTTCATGATTGAAACATAAAATACAGACTAAACACATTTTACATGTTTATTAGAGACAAAAATGGCAAATTGCAACTATGGCATATTCGCATGAAAATATAAGCAATATGACCAAGCAACTACCAAACACCATGACCAATTAAATTAAAAATGTCCAGCATGTACTGTAAAATGATTCGGGACATGTCATCAAAATGTATTTAGAGAGTATCGTGCTAAGAATAGATACACAGCAACAACAACCCGTTGCCCTCCGCTTCGTGCTGAGGTTTCTTTTCCTTTGTCTCCACAGCAGATGTGTCGATATGCCGATGACCCGTAGGGTGTACTTTGCATCAGAGCCCACACTGTCATTTTCAAAGCCCTAACACTATGGCAAGGATAAGGAAATTAGAGATGAAACACAAATAAGTGAGGGTCCAAACACATATTTATCTGCTAACCTGAAGCCAACATTATCTGGCTCTCTAAAGCGACAAAACTACAGGAAAGTTCAGGATTATGTAACTGACTGACTTCCAAACGTTATTAAGATTAGCTACGTTTTGCTAACCTATCTGAGCTCTAATCCCAAGTGTTTCCTAACCACATGGTTAAAGCTCTTGTTTTAAATCTGTGTTAGTTCACAGAACTAACGTGACTAGTTCAGCGTTAACTTCGTTCAACTAAAGTTGCTAAAACTGAAATACGGACAGTAAAAGACAAAATAACACGGTGAGAACTACAAACTTACCGTGGTGACACAACACGCTGTCTGCAGTCACGTCCATTCAGATTCAGCATCAGACAAGACGCAATGTCGGAAAGACTCCATGACGCACAGAAAAAGACGTCACCACAGTAAACTCTCTGTGACGTCACCCATACAAAAGACAATCAGAGCCGTGGCTCATCTGCAAACTGGCCTGCGCACCCAATCCAGTTTATTCAAAGGAAAGAGAGAATCGGGGCAGGAAATCAGCCAGAGTATATGGGGATCTCTCTGCATACAAACTTCATAAGCTCCATCTGCAGACCGCCTGGAACTTAACTGAGTGCTAATATTCAGCATCAGTGTTTCCATTACCATTAATATTAGTGGGCACAATGCTCAGCAATGTTGAACACCCATCTGTGAGCACTATTAGTGTACAACAACGTCCCAAAAACTCCTCTCATTTAGACTAGGAATTTGTAGAGGCTATAACACTAACATTTACAATATACTATTATTACATACATACATATATATATATATATATATGTAATATAAGATATAAAATATACGTTATATAAGATATAAGACTGATTGATAATAACTTATGTGGTCCTGCAAAATGTGTCCCAATTGTTGACAATTCCTCCACACTTGTCATTTGATCAGTTTCCATTCGGTGCGTCACACTCCCTCCATACAAAGATTTTAGACTACAGAGGGCTAAAAGAAGAAGGAGAAGAAGAAAAGACGGAGGAGGATAAGAAAGAGGAGGAGAAGACGAAGATGAGGAGGTGATGATGAGTTTTCTCTCTTACAAGGTCCTCTGATGCACGTGCCTGCGCTTTCCTGAACAGCTCCAGGTCGAAGTCACTGGTGATGTTCTCCAGCAGGGGCTCTCGGCTCGTACCGTGGCTCTGGCAGTGCTCCTGGCAACACCAAACACATCACACTGTGGTTTGAAGTTTCAGACATATGTATGTGTTAAGACAGAACATCTGAAAACATTTTTACCATCGCCACACCAATTGAAACAAAAACCAGAACCACTGACAGATACTGATCCTGATCCATTGACTGATTTAGATATTTATCCATATACAGAATATATATACATATACAGATGTATATGTATAGTACAGATCTAAATTGGGATACTGATCCATATTTTGAACTGGATCCAGATATACAGTATAATAACATACCAATCCAGATTCAGTGACTGATCCAGATCAGAATACTGACACAGTTTTTTGGCCAGATCAATATGGTGATTCAAGTATTGTTCAATGTCATATATTTATCTAGATATTGATTAAAATCCAGGTAAATTGGTCCACATGCAGATATCCATCTAGGTCATCAGATCCATATACTGATCCAATATGTCAGTGATCCCATTTATGGACTAAATAGTGTTTATAAGTGCACAGTAGATTGTAGCGGTGTGTGTAGCTAAAAATTGAATTGATGATGTCATTGATGTCCCTGTGAAATCATTTTCCAAGAGCAACTCTCACCGTGTACTTTTCCTTCTGATCCTTACTGAGGCCGAAGTTCCTCTTCCTCCTCAGTTCTGTTACCTTCTCTTTGTAACGGACCTGACGCTCTGTGGCAGCCTGTCCACACACCCACACACACACACACACACGCACACGCACACACAAACACACACACACACTTTTTTATGGTGTGGAGGATAAAAATAACATTCATCTTTTTTGTATTCTTTTATTATTTTGCATGGTTTTGTTCCTTTCTCAGCCTTCAAAGCTCTGAGCTTTGCCTTCATGTTGACTTTTGTTTTCTAAAGTCTTTATACGTTCTGTGCACACATTTGCATTGCTTTAACTCTTCTCTTTAAGTCCCGCCTTCTTGCACACAATTGTCAAACAGTCAAACTGCTTCTCAGTCGTTACCCTCAGTTTGTGCGTGTGTGTATGTGTGTGTGTGTGTCTGTGTGTGTGTGTGTAAGAAGCAAGCAGCTGACTGTACTGGTAGCTTGCGCACAAACGTAACTGTAAAATGTTTCAATGTTAAACATTTACTTCTTTTCATCTGACTTGTAAGGGTCATGTAGAGACAACAACAGGATTATTGGACACGTAGATTATAGAGACATTGGTTATGATCCTGTTCAAAGACTTTTCCCGATGTGTCCAAGTTGGCTGTGGTTGCCTGCTTTGTCAGGCATTGGTGAATTGAGTAACACTTTGCCACGATGCCACCGCTTAGATGACATCAGTGTCAGTGAGGTGAGGCTCATCTTATTGTAGATGAGAAAACATCTTTCATCTGCTAATCACAGAAACCCTGAGTGTAGGGACAGGATGTGTTCCAGTCCACTTTCTGGACTGGATGTGTCATCTGTGTGTGTGTGTGTGTGTGTGTGTGTGTGTGTGTTGCCTGGAGTCTGGTGGAGTGTCTGTTCTCGTCCTGACGGCGTGACAGCGCCCTCTCCTCGGCCTGTTTGTCTCCAGATGAGACTTTGCCCTGAAGAGACATCAACACCAAATAACACAACAAAGTCTGACGGCCCTGCAGCAACCTGGCTGTGAGCCGATTCCTCACAGCTCCACTATTTCGCTCCTCCTGTTGCAACCTGTTACTGCTTCCTCCACGTCAACTTTATTTAACTACTTAAATGGGACACATTGGGATTTCTTATAATCTTTTTTGGATGTAAATGATTGGACTCTTTACAAGAAAAACCAAAGTCGGACGGGTAAAGGAAAAGTGAAGACTATGACCCGTACTGTCCATTAAGTGGCGCTGCAGCAGTGGGCAAATGGAAGGGATAGAAAAACGTTGTGAACAGACGAGTAAACAGAGTGGCGGGTGTGTGTGTGTGTACCTTGCATTCATCAGCAGAGAGGTTGTGGTAGAGAGGACAGCCTGATATGGAGAAATGTCTCTCATGTCTTCCTGTTAGATGGCCTGAGGGCGAAAGAGAGAGAGAGAGGGAGAGAGCAACAAAGAGTTACAGAGAGAGAGACTGAGAAAGAAAGAGTTCTTCTTTTACTTGTTGGTTCTCACCCAGTGAGTTGCAACCCGGTGTGGGACACTTCATGTTGAAGTTGTAGCTCTCGTGGAAGCGCCGTCGTTTGGGCCGGTGTGACAGGTCGTGGGCGGCGGCCTCTTTCAGCGAAAGCTCCTTAGCCAATCGCTCGTCCTCCTCTTGGGAAACGACCACGCCGTCGCTGGAAACTTCAATGTCCGACTCTGAGGAGGGGGCGTTTCCTGTTGGGGTGCGGGGCGGGGTCTCATCCTGATCCGCCCCCGGCTTCAAGTCTGCTGACCAAATGAGGACAAAGAATAGTTTAATGTTGGTCACGTTAAAGGATTTCTCAAAAACAGGCCAATGTGACAAGCTGAAGACGATGCCACAACTGCACCACTGAATCTTCACCTGGAGCTTCGGTTACGCCATACAAGCCTGATTTAACATTTCACCATCATTTGCCCTGTGTGCAACCTCCACGCTTCTTTTGTCTTTTTTTATCTGGGTCCATAAATCACCTGAGCCAGTCTTTGTGAAGACGGCTTTAAAAACGCAGACAAGGAAAATGTTTTTAACAAACTTCTGAATGTGGAAGCTGTCACCTGGAGAAATTAAAATCATAATCTTATATCAGATCAGATCCAGATCTTGGCCTAGACATTACTCCTAATCCATGTATCCAGGTCTGGTTTATTGAAAATTATGTCTGTGGCTGTAAAGTAAATCCATCTGTGATATTAATTGATAAATTAAAAACAATAATAAATCAAATTAACATTCAGACTTGTGTTGATAATGAAAACACATGCACACACACAGGAGGTTATTTGTCTTCTCTATTAGCAGGAACACACAGTGATAACACACAGGCCTTATGACAGCAAGTCAACAGAGAGAGATCACACATCACACACACACACACACACACACTCTCTATCTCCCTCCACACCTCATCATCTACAACCTCCCCTATCATTTTCTTTCCTTCTTTTTTTCTTTCCATTCCTTCATTTTCATGTTTGAGAAGAGAAACCGACGGGATGCTCCGATCCTAGCGACATCATTCTGCTGTATATCAGGTTTGCTGTGGTCTTGTG
The DNA here is from genome assembly GCA_900303265.1 of Brotula barbata. Lineage (NCBI taxonomy): Eukaryota > Metazoa > Chordata > Actinopteri > Ophidiiformes > Ophidiidae > Brotula > Brotula barbata. Next base: position 12,351 of record OMNV01008277.1, on the reverse strand, counting down.
CCTGCATGATGATAAGAAACAAACATCGTTCATCATTTTGCTCACCGTTGGTCTCTGTGTCGGAGCCGGAGGACCTGCTCTGTCTCAGTGGATACTTCTTAGCAGAGGTGTTTGGTGCCATCTGTTGGCTGCGAGTGATCCTGCGCCCAGAGTTAAAGATGGAGGCTCCTTCAGCTGCTGATGCCTCGACACCTTGAGTGGGAGACCCAACATCTGTCCAAAAGAATGAGAGCATATTTTTTGTGCTTTAACGACTTCACTTTTTAAAGAACGTGTTTTTATAAATTTGTTAACCCTTTTTTTTCCTGAACAGACTCCAGCGTCCTCCATCCACATCAAAGTGATAACTGATAAACGTTCAGCCTCTCTGTTTCATTACCAGTGTACCTGTGTGCCTTCCATACAAAAAGTTTATTGCACAAAAGATTATTTCATGGGGTGAAATTCCCAAGGTGGCATTGTTGTTGGTTCAAGGTATCTTAGATGCCGCGTGGCCCGCTCATATTCAGGTCCTGAACCATCTGTAGCTCCTACTCCGGGTAAGGGTGTGTCCTAATTTAGGAACTTCTGGGCGGCGCTCAAAAGTCAGACAGCTTCCCTCGACCCACCAGCACCAGTTATGTCTGAGACTGTAACACTGACTCGGTCAATTCTCAGTCGCCAACAGTTTACAAAGATGTTCCATGAGGCTATTGTGTAGATGTATCAAGCCAAATACAGCAAAATATATCAAATCGAGAACCATTTGTCTGTTACTATAACAAGCTCTCAAACAACCAGTGTAAATGCAGCCATACACCATCATGCAGCGTAATAACCCAGAGATCACAGAATATGGAAGACCGACCATTTTAGTCTGCCTTATAAATAACCAACTCATTACTAGGTGTGAGCATGCACAGGTTAGGAACAATGAAGCTCCGACAAATTCCACCAAAGTCTAGAAACAACTCAGTATACGGTCACCGAAATGACAGTGAAAATAACTTGCTGTGTGCTCATCGACACACACGAGGGACAAATGAAAACCAGTCGGTGGCACCCGGCTTACAGCTCACAGAAAGATACCAGGGCAGCATGACATACATGAATATATATGTGTTGGGCTGTATCAGCCCGACACACTGTCTGTTCCAAAGCAGCTACAAAAAAAACAAAAAACAACTACATTTCCTGGTAAACAAATCTGCGTTAACCGAACACAAAGAGCTGGTTTGCAAAGTTTAAGTGAAGGAACAGGAGAATATAAAACAATAGGCTGAATAAAAGTGAGACTTTGTATAACTGATGTTACAGTGAATCTAATTCAAACACAAGACGCTTTAAACTACATTTCTCAAAGCAATATGGCACAGAATGAGTCAAATAGTACAATAAATGCTGTTTTGTTTGACTTGGGTGTGATTTCCCCCTTTTTGCATGGAGGTTTAAAATTGTTCCAATAGAAACCATTAATCAATACGAAAAATGTTTTAATGCAGACATGCTGCAGGGATGACGGGAATCAGCCTAAATGAAAATAAATTGAACATCTCTGCAGTGCTTTAGAGGAAATTTCAAAATGTCCCCATATGTATGGTGTATCTTTAGATATCCTAATCCTAAATCCCAGGTTCTGCGGCCATCAAAATCTCTCAAACGTCGTAATTTTCCTTGCAGCAGGGCTGTCCCATCTACTCACACTGTGTGATTGGGTGAAGCTTACAAATGGGAGCGAAATGCTCACAGTCTGATAACAGCTGATATAACAGCTGTGTTATTCCGATAACTTTTCTTCTTTTTAGATTCATCACAAAAACACGTGTTACATTCTGACCACACATACTGTATACCTCACAGTGTTAACAACCATTCACTACCAGGATCAAATTTGTGTACCTTGTGAACTCTGGCTGAGTCGCAGCGCAGCCCGGGTCAACCGCGTGCTGCCGTGTCTCTTCATCCTCTCTGAGCCTTCGGTGGGCTCCAGGTCTGCAGAGAAGTCAGAGTCCTCCGTGCCATCCGAGCTGCTGCCTGCTGCCCTCTGCCAAAACAACAAACAAACATCAAGACAGTGAACAATCAGTGTGCTTCAAATAAAACACGGACAAGAGAACACAGGACAAGACTTTACTGATTGTAGAGAACAAGAGGTCCAGTCCATAGTACTGTGCTATGTCAATGAAGAGCTTTAGATTAATGGCTGCATTAACTGCCGATTAGTCAATCAATTATTCCAGTGATCAATAGATTAGTCGCTTTTCACCATAATGGTTAGTTGCAGCTCTACTTGAGTCAGATTTGTATTACAATAAAGAAAAATATGCACAACTTTTTTCAGTTATGCCCCAGCTGTAATTTTATGCACATAAAGCAGAAATACAGCGCGTTTTTTGACAGCTACTCCATAATTTAATTTAGACTTCACAAGCCTGAATTCACGTCGCATTAATGTGTTCATGAGTGCTACTGACTATGTGTGCAACTTATGATGATGTAACTTCTTACTCATTTTTTTTTTATCTTGGTACATAAATCAGATGAGCCAAAACTGTAGCTGGTGAAAACAGTTTTTTGTTTTTAAACTCCTGAATGGACAATTTGTCATACGAAGGAAATTTAAGTAATAATCCTTAATTTTGCATGGTCCAGAGGAAGATTTCAACTCAGATCCAGATCTTGACCTAGATATTTATCCTAATCCCTGCATTGATCCAGTTCTGGTTTATGAAGAAAAAGGACTTAAAATGGATACCAGCCTCATGTGTTCAGCTCAGGAGTGGCGCATCATGGTTCTGGATCTATTGTAACCGGTTCACTGGTTTTCTAGGCTGGTTCAATGAGTTCTTCAGCATCATGCTGGGTTAGACACGGCAACGAGTTTCAAAAATACTGTTTAAGCTACTATGTCTCTGTTGGATGTGAATTTACGTGGAATTTGGACAATGAAAACCAGTCACCTCCGGGTCAACCTGTGGGGTCAGATTTTGTCACAATTTGTGGAGCAATAAAGTTTATTTAAACCCGATTTATTCTCCAATTAGCATCATGAATTGCTGACAACACAACAACAACAAACTGGACTCTTAATTTGAATATGACCAATCAAATTACGGAATGGGCGGCACCTCACAAGTCAACACCAATTGATGGAAACGTGGTGCAGATTCTGACCAATCACGGCGTTGTTTTGGTGCGTGCGCTCCCCTATAACCCCGCCTCCACGAACAGAACAGCCTGTTCCTTTTCAAACAGCGTCAAAATTCACTTTAACGCGTCCGGACCGAAAACGCCAGAATGCAAACAGCGTTTCTCTTTCAATGAAAAACAACAACACAAACATGATACATCGCTAACGTTAGCTACCTTAGCAAATAAGCTTTTAGCAGCAACATGAAACAACTGTGCGGTTTGCGCCTATAACAACGAATAACATGAACGGGTTTTTAGCTCGGTGTTAGCTGTGGCGTACCTTTCTCTTGGGCATTTCAATCCAGACCAACGTGTCGCTGTTTGTAGCTCGTTATTCTGATTTTTATCAAGTTTTTCTGTCGGCTTCTCTCCGTCATGAAACGCGATAAACACGTAGATTGATGAAAATGAGCCGGTATCAATTTGTCCGCACTTCCTGGGACACTATGCACACGCGTGTCGTGTAATATGATATGAAGGATGAGTTCTTGCCTCGATGAGATGTAATACTGTAGGCTTTATTTCTCGGACTGTAAACCACCGGCTTTCAGGTAGGACATACGTTCCACACCCGCCCCTTCCGCTTGCACCATATTAGGCCTATGTGGGCAATACCAAACACACACGGGTTTATGGCCTAGACTAATGGTTTAGTCTAGGCTAAACCATTATAAGCTGTGTATCTCTACAGATCACACCACATCTCCCCGTTTGAGTAAAACAATAAATCTTATGAATTGTTTTTCTCGAAATATGAGCATGCACACTTAAGCACCAAAATCAAATAAATCTTTCATTTAGCTCAAATTACTTTGTCCTTTTTAAACAATGCCTGCGTAAGCAGAATATGAATTATGAAATGAACATTTACACTGTATGCCTAAATAAGTAATCAAATATAAACAAATATCACCACAGTCGCATCAAAATCAATCAGTTTACATCCTTTTTTTTTTTTTTCTCTTCTCACAAGTCCAGTCTAATAGGTTTCACTACTGGTCTCCCAGACCTCGTTCTGGGTACACTGGCTTGTGGGCTGGCCTCGGGCGTTGGGGCCTTTAGGGCTGATACAGGAGAGGGCACAGGGGGCTGGAGAATTCTCTAGTGTATCGCTACCGTTTTCAGGCCCATCCATTGAAATCAGGTGTTGGCGGTTCCTGCGTACAGTTCCATGGGGCATATCGACCATGTAGGATCGAGGTGTTGTGTGTGTGCCAACCACAGTCCCTGTGACCTTGGAGTCCGTCACCCACACCTCTTGTCCAGGTGCGAGCTTGCTGAGAACATGCACCCGGTGGCGCTTGTCGAAGCGTTTCTGTTCCTCTCGTCTCATCTCCTTCTCCCTCGAGCTGACAGTCGCGCTTGTGAGTCAGAGACGGGTTCAGCAGTGATGGAAGGGTCGGGATGGTGGTCCTGAGTCTGCGACCCATCAGCAGTTCCGCAGGGCTGAAGCCGTTCTGGAGAGGAGTCGACCGGTATGCCAGTAAGGCAAGGTAGGGATCCTCAGCTTTTTTGAAGAGGTTTTTAACAGTCTGAACTGCGCCTCACCATTGCTTTGCGGGAACTTGGGACTGCTGGTGACATGTTTGAATCCATAGCTCGCAGCGAAGGTCGAGAAGGTATGCGCAGCGAACTGGGGTCCGTTGTCCGTCACCAAAGTCTCGGGGACCCCGTGACGGGCAAACATAGACTTGAGATGTACAATGATGTCAGCAGACTTTGTGAGGGAAAGGTTGGCTACTTCCACGTACCTGGAACAGTAATCAACGACCAGCAAGTATATTTTTCCCTTCAAAGTGAACAGGTCTGCCCCTAGCTTCTGCCAGGGTCTCTCGGGGAGTTCTGTGGGCATGAGTGGTTCTGCGTGGTTCGTGCGCTCCTTAATGCACGTTTTACAGTTCAGGACCAGTTCATTGAGTTGCTGGCTTAGGCCAGACCACCACATGCTTTGTCTAGTGCGCTCCCGGCACTTCACCACTCCCTGGTGACCCTCATGTAGCTTAGCTAGGACGTCGTTCCTCATGGCTGACGGAATGACTAGTCTTGTCCCCTTTAACAGGAGACCATCGTGGACAGTGAGAAAGGCACGTTCTGACCAATACAGCTTCAGGAGACCACTACAGGAACCATTCTCATTCCAACCATCGTGACACATCTTCATCACAGCTGAGCACACACTGTCGGCCCTTGAGGTTCTCTCTCAGAGTATCCATGTAGGTGGCGCTCCCTGGAAGATTGTCCATGATGCTGTCGACATAGATATTTGTGCTCTCCGTGAGCTTGTTGTCCGCACGTGTTGCTTCGGCATGCAGCGACGCACGCGACAGAGTGTCGGCTGTCAACAGGTTTTTTCCTGCGACGTGAGACATAGTGTATGAGTATCTCATGAGCCCCATTCTGAAGCGTGGAGGTAGGGTGTCCAAGGCTTGACTTAGCAGCGGCTTGTGATCGGTCTCCAATTCAAAGTGCTGTCCTATAAGAAAGTCTCTGGAGCGTTCACACGCAAATGTGAGCACGAGGGCCTCCTTTTCGACCTGTGCGTATCTCTGTTCCACAGCTGCGAGAGAGCGTGAAGCATAGGCTACAGGCCTCCATACATCACTCCATTTTTGAAGAAGCACTGCTCCCAACCCGAAAGAAGACGCATCCACCGACACTTTAGTCTCCTTGTTCGGGTCGTACAGCGCCAGCACAGGAGTGGATGAGAGCTCCTCTTTCAGCCTACTAAAGGCTCAGACTTGGTCCGCTCCCCAGAACCAGCACTTTTTCTTAGAGAGCAGGTCCCCGAGGGGCTTGTCCTTTTCTGCTAGCTGCGGCACAAACTTTCCTAGCTGGTTCACCATGCCTAGGAAGCTGCGTAACTCACTGACGTTTGTCGGCTCGGCCATGTCTCCGACCGCTGACGTTTTGACTGGATCAGACTTAACACCTTTGTCCGAGATAATGTGGCCAAGAAACTTCACTTCCTGTGCAGAGATTTCACATTTCTCGACATTGAGTGTCATGCCAGCATCGACCATCTTTTGCAGAACAGCGTGGAGCCGGGCGTCATGTTCCTCCTGTGTGGACCCCCATATCAGCAGGTCGTCCATATGACACACGACTCCTTTTAGGCCTTCAGTGACCTGTGTGACCATCCTGTTCTGGAAATGTTCAGGAGCTGAGGCTATACCGAACGGCAATCGGTTGAAGTAGAACCTCCAAAAAGGCGTAATAAAGGTAGTCAGCTTTGCTGTCTCCTCGGCCAACGGTATTTGCCAGAACCCCATGTTGGCGTCGAGCTTGCTAAAGATCTTGGCTCCAGCTAATGAGCCCAGGGTCTGCTCAACCGATGGGAGTATATACTTTTGTCTCCGCACTGACTCATTAAGCTTAGTTTGGTCAACACATATACGAGGGTCAGCATTCTTTTTAGGCACCACTACCATGCCTGAGCACCAACCTGTGGGCTCCTCCACTCTGCTGATCACCCCAATCTTCTCCATGCGTTCTAGCTCTCTTTTGACTTTGGGCATTAAAGGGAGGGGAATCCGTCGTGGAGTCTTAAGCGAGTATGGCACTGCATCTGGCTTTAACTCGATGGTGTATGGCTGCTCTACCATGCTTAGACCGCTGCATAGCTTTGGATAGCTGTCTTTCAGGGTTTGCATGTTGATGCTGTCCAAGCGAGCTACTAGGCCCAACTTTACACAAGCTGACCTACCAAGCAGGGCTGTGTGTAGGTTCTTGATCACAAACACTTCCTCTATAGTCTCTCTCTCTCTCCTCTGCAGTAGAATGTCTGTGACTCCCAACACGTCCAGTGGGGCACCACCTGGACCCAGCAGGGGCTTAGATGCTTTGCGTAAGGAGGGTTTGTTACTGGTGTACACTGCGTTGAACACATAGTCCGGAACTACTGTCAGATCTGCACCAGTGTCAATTTTGAATTGGACTTTTTTGTTTTTCAATAGCAAATTAACAGTCCATGGGTCTTTTCCTGCTGTCACTGTCCCTAGAAATAGGCTGTCATCATCAGATTTTTCCTGAGCCTCGTTGACTGATTTGGCTGACAGGCACACTCGTGTGTAGTGTCCTTTTTTTCCACAGCCACGACATGTGACTTCATTATCAGGGCACTGACTTGGGAGGGTGTGATGGACTTTTTCCACATTTGCAACACTGCTTATTTTTCTCTGGATTAGCATGACTGCCCTTCTCTTTCTGGGCTTTTGGGGCATTTGGCTTTTTGTGATACTGCTGCTTGCCTTTAAATGCAACTCTATCCACAGAGCTAGCACGTGTATCGCCACGAAGACTTGTTTGCTGCCCCTTTACTTCTTCACTCTGCCATGCTGATTGCCTTGTCTAACGTGAGGTCTTTGTCAAGCTGCATACGTTCGGACAGTTTTTTGTCAGCTAGTCCTACCACTAGTCTGTCTCTGATTAACTCCATAGTCGCAATGTTCTGACAGTGTGTACAAGGCAGTCACAAAGGAATCCACACTTTCGCCTTCCTCTTGCTTGCTCATATTAAAGCGTGCTCTCTCGTATATCACGTTCTTTGAAACAATAAAAAACGCATGGAAAGCATCCCTTACCGCGTCTTTCAAGACGTCGTCCGTCTCGTCGCCCATACAGTATATTAGAGTGTTTACTTGGTTTTGCTGGGTAGATGAGTGAAGATTGCTAGCTTGCCGAAACCGCTCGAATCTCCTAATCCATCGTTCCCGCTCGTGGGGTTTGCTGCAGTCAAACTGCTCCGGCGGCTGAATGCTGAACGTCGCACCCGTTCCGGGTACAGCTGCTGCTCGCGTCCCCGACGAGGGACCGCTCTGGTCGGTCCGCGGACTTGTCTCTGCTCGCTCCGTTCGGTCCCCGTCCATTGCGTCCACACGTCTTTTTATTTAATTATTTAACTTTCAAAACTCGGTGAACTTAACTCCAAACGCTCGCTCGTAGTCACTCTGACACCTTGTCGTGTAATATGATATGAAGGAAGAGTTCTTGCCTCGACGAGATGTGATACTGTAGGCTTTATTACTCGGACTGTAAACCACCGGCTTTCAGGTAGGACATACATTCCATACCCGCCCCTTCCGCGTGGACCATATTAGACATATGTGGGCAATACCAAACAAACGGGGGGGG
>OMNV01008276.1:0-10393 GCA_900303265.1 Brotula barbata | reverse complement strand
CACACACACACACACACACACACACACACATAACGTCCCCACCATACATAAATGTAACACGTGTGACATGCCGCCGTTTTCTACGACTGCACCTGAACGCATCATGCTGGTAAACCTTCCAATCAATGAAGCCTTTAAATAGATGTTGAAAATGAATTCTAAATGAGATTACATTCATGAATTAATTAAATTAATTAATTTTTATTATTCATATGAGTTATTATAATAAATATGAAAGTAAACAGACTCGTCCCAACACTCGTAATAAATTAAGAAAAAAAACAAACGTATTAAATCCGAATTCTCGCATCTTTTTCCAGTTCTATTCTGTTCCACATCATAGTCTGATACTTTTAGCATTGCAAAAACAAAAATGACGACTTTTCAACTGAAGAGGGATCAGGAACAAAACCAAACCAGATGTGGACTGAGTGGAAACCGGGGGTCAAAAAACACAACAAAATCCCTTTTCATTTAGCGCGTCGCTGAGAAAGTAATTTTCCAAAAGTTGGTTTGTTTGTCTTTCGAGCTGGTTTCATGTCACCACACATCTTAATCAGCGAGCATCAGTGAAAGTAAAAGACAAAGGGTGGATGGTGCTGAGTGGGGGCGGGTCTCTGCTGTAACAACAAACAGTGGCAGGTTCAAGTGAAGTCACAGGAGGGCGGAGGAAGTCTCTCTGTTTGCTCCTTGTGATGCTTTGTTGGCGTCCAGAGGAGGAAGGAGGCCCCACTCGGTGAGCTTACTGCAGCCGTGGCTCTTGATGCAGTTACAGCACCACAAAGCTGTGTACTGACAGGTTTTTTTTTAAATTTATTTATGATATTTTGTCACGTGTGTGATTGGATGGGACCCAAAGTCAACAACAAACTGAACTTCACAAAGAAAGCGGAGTGGATTTGTTTGTACAGGTGTCACTAATAAAAGGCCGCCGAGTGGAGTTTGGCTGCAGTTCACTTCTCGCCGATGCTTTGCGCACACGGAGTCAATGTGAAGCGATCCGAGAGACTATTTTTGATATCGGAAAGTAACAAATATGAGAATCTCTGTTCGTTTTGGAGACGTTCGGCCGACAGGATGTAACCGTAAAACATAAACAAACCAGAATGGAAGCAAAAAGTGGGAAGAAAGATGACAAAGGAAGATGAGCGCGTCTATTAGATCCACGACGTCGACGTTATCAGGGAACAGTTGCGAGTAAAACAAGTAAAACTCTTAAATCCTTCCATTTTCTGGCAGTATATTTTGATAAAAACAGGCAGTCTTGACAGACGTGAGGACACTTGGTACCGGTAAAACCAGTAAGAAAAGGCAGCATAGTTGATGAACCTTACAGTATAGCTGACTGATGTGGAACCGCCTGGAGTCAGACGTTGGGTTTGGGCGGTATGTGCGGTTGTCCGGGTTCGCATCGTGAGCGGCGTGTTCAAACAGGCCACCGAATGAACTCGCTTTGTCTCGCTTTGACTCGCTTTGCCAGCGGATGATGTCATGGACTGCGAACACTTTTTAATTTCCTTTTTTCCCCCCGAGATCGTCCTGGATCTCGCGCTCCTCCTCCCGCCGCTACTTTTGATTTGTTTACAGCCGTCGCCTCTTAGACGTGACGGAGACGTGGAACGCCCAACGGTGGCCGTTAGCCGTTATTGTTCCTTTACGGTTGCGTCGCCAAAACATCTGCGCGAGACAGGAAGTGGGCGAGACCGGGTCGACCAGGTGGCTGAGGAGTGTACGGAGGGGAGGATTTTTTCCATCATGTTAATCATGTGCTTTCCTTGACGTGTGTGTAACTTAAGTCGATAAACCTAATCCTCCTCCAAACACACACACACACACACACACCTCCGTCACTGTCTCTCTATTTGAAAGACTGATGACTTATGAACTTTTAAGCCTCTCTGAGGCACATTAAGAAGTAGTGCACACACACTCACTCTCTCCCTGTTTTTCACATCACACACACCTCCCTCTCCTTCTGTCATCCCGCCTTCGTCATTGTGTGTCTTTCCTCTTTGTGTTACAGGAAACACCAGTTGGATCCCAGCAACGATTACAAGGTGACGATCACGCCAGGAACACGTACACACACACACACGTAAAACGAAGCGATCAAATGTTTAATCGTTAACACACGCACACACACACACACGCATCGTTATCACATTTAAGGAATAAAGTGTGAGATTTAATTGTAGGGAAACCATGAGGCCGTGGTTCTGAAGTGACTCACTCACCTGCTGTCCGTGTGTAAGAATGGAACTTCCTGTGTCAATATGATGATATTTACTCGTGGAATTTCCGTCCCTTCTGCTAAGCGGCTTTGCCAGTATTTCTTTATGCTGTGTGCTTATGTAGAGCTGCTCCATACAGGGAAAATGGCACATTCCCACAAGGATTCAGTCTGCAAACTTTACATATCGTATCATATCACCGACGAGATTCGTCAGTTACGAGCTCGTTTTTCTCCCGAACGTTAGCCGCCATCCTGAAAGGCCAAAGTTCACCACACAGTGCTGAATGATTTAGTCCATTGATTCATTTTGCTGGTTCTTCTCTCTTTATGTGGACTAAACCTCTTAAAACACAGATGTTGAGTCCCAGCGTGTGTGTGATGTCACCCCGTGTGTGTGTGTTGACGTTTGCGTCCCCCTCTGTTCAGGTGGAGAGAGAGGAGGTGGAGGCTCTGCTCCCCAAAGGAGCCACTGAACTGACCAAGCAACAGATCCGCTACCTGCTGCAGGTGAACACTCGGCATGGTCTCCATCGGGACTTCCTTATTGTTACCATGGGAACCCCCTCCCACATGCCACCTTTGATCCCTCAGCATTGTCTCTCTCCGATCCGTTTCTCCAACAGACTCGTCTCACCGCAGATAAGAGCATGCGTCTCCTGCTGTCCACCTTCAGCAGCCTCAGAGAGGAGCTCATGCACATGTCTGATGACCTCCGGGTAAGACCTGCACCGACAGAGACGCCGTACGGTTGTCTTATCGGTCCTACCACCACTGCCCTGTATTGATGGCTTTGTGCGTGTATGTGTCGGTCCTCGTGAACGTTACAGCAGCTTGTGTCCTCTTACGTACGAGGGCAGAATGTCTCCACACTATGCAAACTAGACGATGACATCACCTCATAACAGAGAGCCAGTCCGTGCAGCAGTCAGAGCACAGACGTGAACAGATGAGAACAGCTGTATGGTTTCACTCTACGTGCTTCAAATTCTAATGAATCGATTCTTTATTTATTCAAAGACCAAACAGGTGCTGGTGGAAGTCGTAGCCTCGTTATGTGACGCTGCAGCGCCCCCTAGAGGTTAATAGCGGTAGACCGATTTTGTTTTCCATTTTTGATGCAAGGACCGTGTTGATGTCCGTGGACTTGATGATGATGCGCTGGGACACTTTGTGAGGTTGTGTAGAGACAACAGAGGGTGACGTTTCAGCCTGAACGCCACAGACGAGCGGAAGTTTGACGGAGTGGCGGCGTGGTCTGCTTGTTCGCGTGACGGCTGTTTGAATTTTGTCTGAGTGTGTTTGTAGTGAGAATTACCAGACACGTCGGGCAGGATGTGGTTTTATTACCTGTTGAGAGACGATGCGGTTCCAACACAATGTACACGCCCGAAGCCCCGTACTTTTATCATCGTTACCATGGAGATGACTCTTTTCTTTCCTTCCTCCTCCTGTCGCCTGCAGCGTCTGGAGAGTGAGAAAGAGGCTCTGGAGAGGGATCTGAGTTTCAAGTCGGACCAGGCTCAACAGTATGACTGCCTCCTGGAGGCCGTCAGGGAGAACAACAGACAGCTCCAGGTACGCTCCTTCTCCTCCTGAGAAAAGCGCACTAAACAATCAGCGAATTTCACATTAGAACAACGAGTTGGCTAAGTTGGTGTTTAACTGTTTGGGAAGTGAAGAGTTATTTTGGAAGGCTCTAAATATTCTATAGCCGTGAATGAATCCGAGCAGTTGTGAAGAAATCTCCAGTGGATCTCCGTGGACCTCTGTATCATTTTTTTCTTTGCGCGTCCTCACTCCGCAGTTGTCTCTGAAGGAGAGCAGCGCCACCCAGCGATCCCTGGAGAGTCAGATAATGAACAGCCAAAGCAGCGACTCCAGCCGGGAATTCAGGCTGAAGGAGACGGAGGGAAGGATGAGAGCGCTGGAGAAGGAGAACGAGATGCTGCGACAGAAGGTACCGCCGATAAAACGAGAGCCGTACCTCATCCAAGGGTCAGCACGCACGGAAAGTTCACGGAAGACGCTTAGGATTGATTCAGATTCATTTCATTATTTTACTTATTTATTGGTTTTATTTGTCAAAATGAATGAATTAAACATTTGGTTCATACAAGTCCTGTAAATTTCCAGAATAAAGATTATTTGCATGAAGAAATATCAATAAACTTTTATTTAAATAAGTTTATTGATTAATAAGGATGTGTTAATTAATCAAAACAATTAATTGTTAATCAAGTAATTAATTCATTAATTAACCAACCAACCAATCAATCAGTCAGTCAGTCAATTAAAACTGATTGTTCCATTAGACAGTGTACAGGTCATTCATACACCTTCATCTGTAGTACCAGCCTGGTGCAGAGGGTAAAGCCTGGTCCTGGAGACCAGAAGGTTACTGGATCGATCCCCACTCCACCTCTAAATATTGTTGGAGTTCATGTGAACGCAGACTTAAAGCCTGACTTACATCAGACAGGCAGAAGATAGATCAAAGATAGATAGACAGAAGTGAAGATGCGAAAGATAACTCTTATTATTTATTGAAACATTACTTCATGAATTTCAGTAAAAGGTTAGTGACTTGTGGGGGGCGAAGTCCCACAAGTCACTGTAGGACACTTGGGGGGCTTAGCCCCCCAAGTGTCATTTAAGACACTTATGGCGCTACATGCGGGGCTTTGCCCCGCACGTAACGCTTGGGGGTGGGGGCAACACTTGCGGGGCTGACGCCCCGCAAGTTGCTGCATGCAGGGAACTCGTTGTACGGACACACGGAGGTTTGAACCACCAACCTTCTGATCACTGGGTGCCTACTTATCCTCCTGTGCCAGGAACCCACCCTACCACCCTATTGTCCCCGTTTGCTTTTGTCATGCAAATTCCCTGTGGCACTTAGTTAAATTTTTTAAAATTTTGAATCACTCCGATGGTTTCGAGGTCTTTGTACAACAGAGAGAGCTGGATCGGATCTCACAACCTCACAACCTTCCACTCGTACGGCCGCATCTTTAACCACTGGACCATCTTCAGACTCTCATTTCTGAAGTCGAGGTCTCATTTATCGTGCCACTCTGTTAAATTGTCGACAGACAGGGGAGCTTCCCAACAAATTAACTCAGCTGGATTTGATCTCCCAGCCTCCCATCCTTCCCCTTGTAAAGCCTGAGCTTTAACCACTGGACCATCAGCACTCTCTGACTTTTTGACCCAGCAAATAGTTGGAGTTGAATGGAATGTAAAAATGACAAGAAAAAAAAAAAGAGAAAGGAAGAAGGAGTCATCAGCTCCTGGGCACCGTGGAGGTTTGAGACAAGTCAATTATAAATGATAAATGTTATTATGACGGCCTCATCAGGTGGTCCTGTTAGAACTATAATTGGAGTGAAATCTAAATTGCCCACAGGTGTGAATTGAGTGGTCTGTCTCTGTCTCTGTGTGGGCCTGTGACCTGTCCTGGGTGGACCCTGCCTTTCGCCCAGTGGTTCCAGTCCCACCATGATCCTGTCATGGAGAAGCAGTATAGATGATGGGTGGAGGGGAAAAGCTTTGTAATCCACTGAAGCAGCTGACACCTTTTCATAGTTTATAAGGGGTCACCCTCAGGTCAACGTTCCTTATTGCACCTTAAATGCCCGCCTTGCTTTGTTTGTTCCTTCCTTCCTTCCTTCCTTCTTTCCTTCCTACCTCGTCTCCGTTCTCTAGTTGGCAGGACAGTGCAGCGGCTCCACACTGCAGGTGAAGACGCAGGAGCTGTCACGTCAGTACAACGACCAGCTGGCTGCCATGCAGCAGGAAAAGGACCGGGAGATCCAGAACCTGCGGGTGAGAAACGGCACCACGCCACGAGTCCTTACGAGCAGGCTGTGTTTTTTTAGAGCATGGATCCAAAAACCGTTCGACGATGAAAGCTAACCTCATCGGTCTGTTGACCCCCCTCCCTCTCAGTCCCAGATAACAAAAATCCGCACAGAGGTGACCACCACCGAGAGGTCGTCCTCAGACAGAAGCCTCCAGCTGAAGATCTCAGAGCTGCTGAGCATGTTGGAGCAACGCCAGACCATCATCACCCGACAGGAGGAGGTCAGGAAGTTCAAACATCTCGTCACGTTTCACGGCAGCGGAAACCCCCCCCCAAAAAAACTCTTTTCTCTCTGACCTGTGATTTTTGATGTTCTTGGCTCTCAGGAAATCAAGAGGCTCATGCAGGGCAGAGCGGACAGCTCCAAGAACGTCACCAAGACCACCATCACCAAAAAGTACCAGAACGCAAACACACATTTAAACATCATCACATCTCATATTCACGAAATACACTTATTACACACACACATTTATGTGAAATTATTTACTGATGCGGTCGTTTAAGCCTCGGTCTGAGTGAGGGGGCGGTTCTAACCGCGTCGGTTTGCTTGTGCAGGTACACGAACCAGTACCCCATCCTCGGTCTACTGTACGACGACTACAAGGCCAGCTCGAACGTCAAGGAGATGAAGACCGTCGTCATCGAGAGCACGGGGGAAGCCTACTAACAGGTAAAACCTATGGAGAGACAGACTCTGCTGTTTGAGTATGATGATGGATAGATTAATTCTGCTGGCGTAGAGGGTCCGTGCTAAATTCTGCCCCAGCCTACCGGCCCTCCAGACGACCTTCTTACCAGTCACATGACATTCCACACGGACATATTGAACAGTGGGACCCGAGGTCATCTAAAAAAAAACAAGATGTAGACTTCAGTTTTTGGTTTTACCACATAAATAAATAATTAATGTGCATCTGTGGTTTCACGATTATGTAGACTTTTTTTTATTGGTGAATGTCTCCTATAATAAACCCCAGAGCAACAGGACCAAAAGGCCAAGTTCATGTTGTAGATTCTGAATTGAGGGAAATGGCACCATCTTGTGGTAGAAAGCTGGTACTACACAACTGCGCCTGACGGTTCAGTTTTGGAGTTTTTTTTTTTTAATCTAGTTGCTAAAAAATGAGCCAGGATAGGATTATTGATTGACAACAAGACAAATGGCGGTTTCACTAGAAGGATTAAGTCCACTTGAATTAAGTGGATTTAAAAAGAATCTTTAAGATGAAAAAGTGTGCAAATAAGTTTTAATAAATGTAAACTTTCCTGTTCTGTCTTTCTGTCATTACACGCCCTTAAAGACACTCTGCCTCTCTTCCCCAGGCACGGGAGACCAACAGGAAGACCCGGACTCCCCCCCTGCTCCCCATCCCTGCATGCTCCTCCTTGCCCTCCCTCATCGTCGGGGCTCTAACTCGGCTTGGTGGTGGTTTGAATCCAAAAAAATAAAACATGGAATGTTTCACTTAAAACCTGATTCTGTGTAACACTTAGCAGTGAAAATGGGTATGGTGGGATTTAATTTATTACTTTCTGTCGGACGGGGAATCACAATATGTCAGCGATATACTGAGAGGAAAATATTCCGATAACGGCTCAACCAATCAGTCACGTTGGGGCCGTGATGTCATCGAAATTCAGAGAGAGTCGAGATGATGATCACATGATCAACCCCGACTCTGCCAAAAGGAAACACCTTTGTCTCAGTATTCCAGATGACCGTATTGTGATATATTATCATACGTATAAGAGTCGTGATCATGTTTCCGACTCGCCCACGGCTGGTGAGCGGAGTGGAAACAGCGCCACGGAGGAGGTAGCATCGCCGCCACAGCCGCGCCGGCCCCGGGGACGAGGAAGTCGATGCGTCGTTACGAGCGCTAACTCTGCGTGTAAATATACAGGATATGTATATAGAAATATGTATGTGTGTGTGTATGCTAAATGAACCCCACCCCCCTCCCCCGCCCTCCTTCGATGAACACCTCAGCGGCGTTCTGATGGGGAAGCGTCTCTTTCTGTTTTTTTTGGCTGCACGGTTGGCGTTTGTCTCAGCCGTTTGCGAGGTTTGAATGTCGTTCCGAGGTGTTTGGGTTTGTCCGTCTGTGTGGTTTTTTTTTTTTGTACGGGGTCAAGGTTCGCACGTTTGCTGGGCCTGGTTTTACGGTGTTTAAGACGGTAGAAGGAAACTTTAAAGCACCGCTGATGGAAGCTGCACATTGAGTCTTTCACGTCCTGTGTTGTTATTTGTTTTGTTTTTTTTTGTTGCACCATCTGAACGAGAGCTCGGTCGCAGGTCGGCGTTACGCTGAAACTATCTGGTTTAAATCCTCCATGGAGAGTTTGTTTCGTAGATAAAAACGTGGTTTCATCTCCACATCTCTGCTCCAAATCAGTCCAGAGGGAAAAATACAACTTAGGGTGCGTTTGGGCCTTGGCGCCTGTAGGGAGGTACTTTCTCTGGGTAAGCACAGTAACTATCCTCATTCCTGTTACTTCAATGTGGATTAAATGGAGGAAATGCTGAAAGTTTTCTAGTTCATTATTAATCATTACTGTTAAAACAAAGTTAGTTATGTGACGCTTCGAAAATAAGTTATCATCTTTAGCAAATAAAAATATTTAATTTTAATACGACTACTACTTCTATATTTTTCTATAGGACAAAGAACTACGCGAAATATTTTAAAGTTTTTTTTGTTTTTTTTGAAGTACATTTGACCTGTTTACGAAGGACCAATAGCCGACATGATAACAGTATCTCTTCGTTGACATCCTGAGTCTGTAATGTTTTCATGTCTGTGGAAGATTCCACTGATCACAGTTTTATGCATGTGGTGATTTTATTACTCCGATCCGGGACCGCGTTTTATTGAAACATCAGAGTTCAACACTAACTGGTGTGACGGGTGGCTGTCTGACCTCTGTCAGGATCGTCTCCAAGACCACGTTCCGGCTCTCTTTACCAGGAAGGAACGCTTATTAACAGACTGGATGTCAAATGTGTCTGATTGTATTTTCTTATCCAAACTAAGGACTTATTTTCCTGATCCGAGACCACGAGGGCTACGAGTCTCTGCGCTGCCTTAATTCTGTCCAATCTGTTTCTGCTGCTTTAAGATTGTCATTAAAATCAGTCGTGTGTCTCGCACTGGTCCCGTCTTGTCTTTTTTCTGAACTTCATATTCATCTCCGAAGGATGAAGATGAAAATAAAGGAAACGTTTCTACATGAATTTAAGGTTTTCGAGGAGCTGTGGACCAACACGGGTCCCACCTGTGGACGCAGCAGAGGGCGTGGTCTGACTCTGAACCACCACAGATCCCTGTGGATCCACAGAGACGGCGGCCCGTGCCCCCAGCAGAGGGGGCCAGCTCCCCGCAGCAGCTCGCGTCTCGCTCGGGGGTCGGTGGAGAGGGAGAGAGATGATGATGTCATCCCGGCTCTGTAGGGCTCGGCTCACTCCAACCATTTTGACTTCAATTACTCCGAGGCCCCACGCGGCCACGACGCAACGCAGCAGAAACCGCCAACGGGACGGCTCGGTGCACGCCGGTCACTCAGGTACGGCGGTGACGGAGCCTCGCCGGGAAAATCACACGACAAACGACCATCTGCGCCGAAGGCCGCAAGTTCACGTCCACCACAGCGACGGCCATGTTTCCGACTGCTCGGATTATCATTTGTTCTCGCCAGGTGAGGTTAAAAGTCACGGCGTGGCTGAGACGTCTGCAGGTTTCCTCTCCCCTCGCTCACACATTTCATGAATGAATCGATCATGAAGTCCTTCCTGTCTACGTGGGCCTCATGCATTAAAAATGAGGATCTACACTGTAAAAAAAACAAAACATCTGATTTGATCTTTTTTTTTTTGTTTTGTTTACAAATGATTGAATTCTGTTTTATTTTATTCAATCACTTCTTTGTCTTTACTTTGAGCTTAAAGCTGTTTTAAAACCGACCTCACAAAATAGTGATTTTTACTTTGATCGCGAATGCCGTGCGACATCGCTGCGAAGTGAGATCGGGCAAATGATTCTGATCCCGCTGCGGGTGCAGCAGCGTGTAAACAGTGGGTTCTAGTTCGGGCTACAACATGGCCGCTCGGGTCAGACATGGAACAGCTGAAAAGATGCTTGATGCCTCTGTAAGATCTACTGTTTCCTGTTACCAAGTTCATTTATTCCTCACGCCGAGTCCTCCACAGAATCGCAGCAACCAGCCTACGAATAACAGGATTACCCACTTTCGCTTCATACTTTTCCAACCTACGTGCCGTATCGCTCTGTCACGTA
>OMNV01008275.1:0-12516 GCA_900303265.1 Brotula barbata | reverse complement strand
CCCACTCAGTCTACCTCGGCGACTTGACTATTCAGCTTCAGCCACCTGCTAACTTGCCGCCTCACCACCCGGCCCCTTCAACCTGACCCATTACCCCCCCCTCATCTCTCTGCATGGCTTCCACTGCTAACTAGATTAAAACTGCAGCCTGTTAGCATGCCGGGGGTCCAGCCAAGCACGAATGGCTTCATTTCGCCCCCCTGAACCCCCATCCTGTCTTTTATCCAGTCGGACCTCTTCCTGGCCCCACCTCTTACACCCTGCTCTCCTGTCCTGTTGAACCCTGACTAATTTAGTTATGATGTGACCCTGTGACGCCCCCCAGAGCAGGACTGATCCAATAAGGCAGCTTTTGTTATTTGGATACACAGTTGCACACTTACATACACACACACTCTCACACACATACACAGAATATGACAAAAGAACTCCCGCATACTTGTTAATGAGCACAACCCATTCAAGTTGGTTACTTATTCAGTATGAGTGTGTGTGTGTGTGTGCTTGTGTTTGTTAACTGTAAATGAATTGTAATGACATTATTGATGAGATGTTGACAAAGATGTGATGAACAAAGACATCTGTGTTAACCGTGTGTGTTAACATCCAGATTTATTTGCTGTAACTGACATGTAAACAGTTTGTCTTTTACACCTCCTTCCTCAAATTTTTTTAGATGATAATGAAACCGAAGGGGATTGTACATGTATTTGGCAGTGAAGCCACAACAAACGAGAGTGTGTTTGAGCCAAATGTTTTCCATTAGGTAGGTTGTTTTATATAAAACATTCATGCATTCATAAATTTTTTGCCTAAAAATCAATATACATTTTAAATACGCTTTTAACTGTAACTCTGCACATGCACGCTCTCACCATGAACATGAATAAACGTGTAGTTGTTACCAAGTCTGACGTTTCCTGTCAGTTGTGACACTTCCTCCAGATATTAACTCATTGATCAGCAAATTGTATCAAATTGGTTTGACAGAAAAAACTTGAACGTTTGAATCCTGTTTGTAGTTTAATTTAATTGGAGCAATCACATTACGTGAATGTTAGCGTGCTGTGTGGAACTGGATTCACTAATCAGTGATGTGTCTGTGTGTTTGTGCGTGAGGGAGGCCCACTTCTTTGACTTCACATTGCCCTAGTAGGATGGTCCAACCTGCATTGATCTTATCTCTCACACACACCCTCCTAGAAAGCAAGTCCTTATCACATCATCCCTTGACTGCCCTGAGCTTGGGTTATTTTATTGATTTGTGAGAAAAACAAGACAAGACCACCTGATGTTGTGTAAAAACACGCAAAAACACACACGCAATTTGACTCACAAATTTAAACAGTAGCACGGTATTGGTAATGAATCTACAAAGACCTGCACACACATTTACAAACAAATTAATTTTTTCTACGTCTCTCTGGTTCTCTCTGTGATGCCTCCCAGTGTCTGTGTGCCTTTCTGGGATGTTTTGTTGGACTGGATCATAAATATTGTACATGTTTAATATTTAGGATTTGAAATTGCTACTTCGGGGCAGACTGGAAGATGCAAAATAAACTGAGAACAAAAACTTGTGTTGTAGCTTGCTTCAGCTCATCTCTGGCCAGCTTTGAGTGGAGTAGAAAAGGAAATCAATGGATATTCAAATAAGCATGGAAAATGAACAATATGGAGGAAGTGTAAGTTGTGTTTCACCCACAAATTTCCATTTGCGTGTTGGGGTTTAATATTGCAAAGTAAGAACATCTGCATTAAATCGGATCACTGTATCTGTTGGATTTGCTGTATCATGTTGACTTTAGATGTACTGAATGACAAATTGCAATGAACCATTTCGAAGGAGGCTATAATGGTGCTTCGAAATGAGCTCCCGAATCACAAGTCATTTGTGCCTGACACATGAACACACACACACAATGTCAGTGATAGGACTTTGTGAAGTGAGGCCTCTTCATGGACAGGCAGGCTCCATTAACCTACTGTCACCACCATAAATAATTCCCCCATTTACTTATCAGTCCCCAGAGCAGGGGCCACCATGTGAACCTGAGGGTCACAGGCTTTGGCTTATGACCCATGGTGACCTCTGGAGGGGTCAAATGGTTTCAGTAAGGATCAGAGATATAAATGTTAGGAGCCGTTTAAACTCCCTGAGGTCAGCCTCTGTTTAGGCTGTCGCAGATGCAAATTAGCTTGTAGTAATTACTGAATCACACATTACTGGGCCGGTTAGTGTATGCGTTTTCAACATCTGATCCTTTGTTTAATAATGAATAAATAAATAATCAATCAGTCTTCCGATATAAAGCTGATCAGAGAAGCCTCAAAATCCTAAAGGCAGATTTATTTTGTATTCTTTAGCCTCATGACTGACATCTGACAGTAATGGGGGTAATAAGGCCAGGTTTGTGAACAACCATTCCTAGTTCCATGTGAATAAGTGAACTGAACGGTGATGGGGACAGTGGTAATTGTGCAGGTATGGGGGACAAGATTTATTTCCCACAGGAATTGGGATGATTTTAACAGCATCCCTGCGGGAAAGCTAATGAAAGGTATCTTACTTCCTCAGTAACGGCGAGGAAATATTGTCCACAGGAGTTTTCAACGGAGCGGCTTCATTTACAAGCCTCTCTTTGGCTATTTCCATCTTGCCCTTAAAGTACTGACGTAGACACCCCGATTTAAAATCCTAAATATTGAACATGTTTGAAATTATCGGGGCGACCCTGAATGGTCTATGAGCAGCTCGGGAGGTCCTTGGAAAAAAAGAATATTGATTCTATTAGCTACATTTAAAAGTTATAGGCCAAAATGTAAAACTTATTACAGCAACACCATCAGACGGGAAGTTACTTTGTGAGATATCATACAAACAGATAAACACGACCAAAAACATAACCTACTGACAAAATAAACATTTCCGTGTGTGCGTGCGTGTGTGTGTTCACTCTGTACCTTTAACAGTCATACACTGAGCATGTAAGGATATAAGTTAGGAAGATCTTTTTTCATTTGTGCCTAATCTCACTAACCCTGAAAAACGGTGCATTCACAGGCACACACACATTCACACCCCGACCTCTGCCAGTTCCCTATTTCCAACTTGTTCTCCTTCTCTGCTCTCTCTATTCTGACCACGTTAGATCAGGACCCTGTCAGCGACCCTGCAAAGAGAGATTGATTACAGGGAAGAAGAGAATTCTGTTTGCTTTGTGGTTCTCTTGGTTTTCTCCTCCTTCCGTATTGTTTATCTCACTCCCCGCTGTCTTTATTTTCTCCTCCATTGAGTTAAATTAAAACACAGTAGCTTGGGTTTTACATCCACAAACACCGGCCTGCTCCCTTTGCATGGGTATTAAAGCAAAAAGCAGCAGAAAAAGTCCAAATAAGATTCTTTTCTGTGTTTGATTGTGGGTATTCAGAGTGAATGTGGGCTGTGGTGTAGGGTTGTGTGTGTGGGAGTGTGTGTGTGTTTAGGGGCCGTGTTGTGGCACTAGCAGTTGGGAGGGGTGTAGTGTATCTGAGCGTCCTTAAACAGGGTTTCATGCATCCTTAAAAACTCTTAAAGGTGTTTATAAGGAAGGCCTTGTTTAAAAAGTATTAAATTCATCTTTCAAAAGTGTGAGACTCCAGCAGACACAGTATAGGCCTCCCTTGCCATTCTTTAGCTATAAGATGCACCAGTGGATACAAATGCACGAAATACGTGAACGATTACCTCCTGAACCAGTGGATGTGTCATCATTTCTGCTTCACACCAGATGGTTTATTTAGTCTATTTTCCTACATTTTCCTTTCATGTATATTTTGCAACCCAGCTGGTAGTGTTCTGTCAATGTGGGATCGTGTACCAGAAAAAGTCGTTTTTCAAGTAGCCGCTTGACGCTTTGAAACGGGCAGTAGACACTTCAAAATACATTTTCCCATGAAGCATTAATCCAGGAAGGGACAGGTACTACAAGAAAATCTATGAGATTGACTTGGTCAGAATATGAAATAGGTTTCTTCCTTATTTTATATTCTAAGGTCAGAATATTCTAAGGTCAGAATATAAAATAAGGTTACTTCTTTTGGAATTGCTTCTGAAAATGTGGGTTACAGATAAATCCACTTAGATGGATTAGTAAACCAATTTAACAAACAACAGAGTACTGGTATGGTAATGTTACAGCTCTGCTGAGCTCAGTCTGTCTGTGTGTGTGTGTAGCAGCAACCCCACCCACGGTGAAACAGAGAACGGGCGAGAAACTCCAAGTGACCTTCAATGACAGTAAAACACTGTGTCACACTGCACTGAAATGACACGTTAATGGTATAAATCAGGTAAACAACATGAATAAACAGTCTATACTGCGTTTTTCTGTAATTTATGGCCGAACCAAATTTTCCCTCTCCATTTTATCGTGGCTAGGGCTTCCGCTTCGCACACAGAGCTCAACAGAGTCCCTTAACAACAAGTTGAAGATTTGTTGAGATTTACTACATCCTGCGTAGAGCAAGCCATAATACATGAAGTATATTCCATATATGGTCCACCCCTAGTTGGAATGTTGAAAACGATCACATCCTCTCTCTCCCCTCTCTCCCTCTCATCCCAGACACGCCTCTGCTGGTGAGGAGCAGTAGTGACTCGGCCTTGGCTCCAACCTATGCGATTACTGCCTCACCCCCACCTGATCGCCAAGAAGACAACGGGACCTCTGAATCGGTGAGTACAGAGTCTTAGCATTAGACTAAATAGTCCATAACTCCACCAAGAAGCTAAATATGGAGGTTGTGCTCTGGAAGCTGGTGATGGCCGCTACGGTGCCAGAATGTCATCCATGTGCAGCTCTTGATCTGGAACCTCTAGTGAGTTGATCAGACTAAAATCAGTCAGTTAAAGCAGCTGCAGAAAATTAGCAGCGTTATTCCTGACCAAAGTATGGGACAAATAGAAAAATCCTGAAATATACAAAACAAAAAAAGTAAGATTTCTATTTTGCATTTGTGTGGCATTCTCCATTCTCTGCTTGAAGTCCTGAGAGTAGAGAAAACCAAAGAATCTTCCTTTTTTTGTCCAGCTGTGGCCCGGAGCAGTGCTTTGAAAGGCTTGGCTTTTGAAGTGCTCCAAACAGGCTGCCATTAAGGAAGACTTTTTGTCCTTCCCTCCCTTGTCCCTCTGTGGTTGAGTAAGTGTGTGTGTGTGTGTGTTCTGTGTGTGTGCGCGCACGTGTGTGATACAGGTAAAGTTGAGTTTGAGTGGAGGAAGGAGCCATATTGTTTACCCCCGTGGTGTTGAACACAGTGGTGACTAAGCAGAATCAAGGCATCAGCTGGAAGCGAGTAAACACAGTGATGAAGCCCATATCCCCCTTAAACAGCAGGCTGAAGTGAACACACTCATTGATGATGATTTCACACATCAAACCAAACTAAAGAATGGAGCTTTGGAGCTCCTGAGGCCAATTTGGATGGAATTAGTTTCCTTGACATAAGTGTCAAAGTCATTATTATGACTGTTTACCCATAAGGTTTACATGCAATTGCATGTAGGGATTCATCAGAAAGAAATGGGTTTGAAACATCATGGGTTTTATCTGATATTTTAATGAAAGAAATCAAATTTATGCTACAGCAAAACTTTCAAGACGGTCAGACTGATGAAAGCAACTTTGCGAGTGTGTACATTTGTGTGTGTGTGTGCATGTGTGTGTGTGATTGTCACAGCTCTTGGACACATGGTGTCCTGGGTCTGATGGACTTCTCTAGATCAATACACGATCACTTAATCTGCACTTGTCTACCGTGCTGCTTCTCTAAACTCCCTTATCTACTCATACACACACACACACACACACACACACTTCTCTGTCTGTGTTTGTCTTGGGGGAGGTAGCGAAAGTGAGATAAGGTGTAATTTAGCCTAATAAAGTGCTAAATATACGGACTGCCCCTTTAATTGATTTTTATTGCTTACAATGGAGAGGATCGACCCTGCTTGCCCTCAAGTGTGTTTGCAACAGTTTGATGCCTTTGTCATTTTCTTTTTCTTTCTTCCAATCTTTCCTGTCCCTCACTTTAGCTCTCTCTCTCCATCTCTCTCTCTCCCTCTTTCTCTCTCTCTCTCTCTTTCTCTGTCTCTCACAATTTCGACTTGCACTCTCTCGTCTTTTATTATCATGACTTTATAGACTTACAGTATTGCCAAAGATCTGCGCACATTGAAACTAAAAAACTGAGAGAAAAAAAACTAAGCAAATTGTCATAAACAAAATGAAAAATACTAAATATTTAAAAGAAAGGAAACAAGAAAAAACAGCCTTGAAACTTAATTTCTCTCTCTTCTCTCATCTCTCTCCTATTATTCTCTCTCTCTCACTGTTTTCACACTCAGTCCTCTCCAATGAGTATGTATTGATAAATAATATATATAACGATAATGGATAGGAATAATGTGTTAGGCGACTGTAAGTCAGCAAAGGTTTTCCTTGCGTGTGAACATGCTGAGTGTGTCTGCCTGTTTTCCAGATAAATCAGAACATTCTCAATCAGGAATTAAATTTAAACTGGAAGTTATGAGGTAATGCCTTATTTTAAATCTCGGTGAAATGGCAGGTTTATGTATATGTTTACCTGTGTGACGTACTTTAACTGTACTGTTGCAACTGCAAGTAAAGGTATGTCACAATTCCTGTTCAACCTTATGGAAAGCAACTACTACGCGTGTGTGTATGTGTGTGTATGTTTACCTGCAGCAATGATCCCAGAGGCTGTGTCACTACCTGCTTGTGCCATGTGTGCATATGTGTGTGTGTGTATCCAGTAAATAGCGTTGCACAGTGACAATGAAGCCACCATCTCCTCTCTCTGTCGTCACACAGGCTTATGTGAGTGTGTCTGTGTGTGTGTGCGCGTGCTCTCTATTGTGGGGCAATCTCTTGCTACACAGATAAGTAGGTCACTATTTGTGCAGGCAGCATCTGTGTGTGTTTGCGGGTGTGCGTATGTAAATACACCATGTCTGACTTTTTATTGCGGTAGAAATTCAGTGTTTGTAGTTTAGATGTGTAGGCACTTTGTGTTTAAAGCAGATATTTGCTTGTGTGTCTGTGTGTGTGTGTGTGTGTGTGTGTGCACGCGCACAAGCGACATAAGGTCCATCAGGGAATAGGGTGGGGTGAGGTTGCTAAGGAGATACCGATGGGCGGGGCTGCTTCAGCCATTAGTGCTGGTGACACAATGAGATTGACAGGGCAGAAGGACCTAATTGCACCCCTGTTGTCTTTAGGGTTTTGGGGCAATCTCTTTCTCTCTCTCTCTCGCTCCCTCTCGCTCTCTCTCTTTTGCTCACCCTCCAGTGTGTTTGCAATAGTTTGATTGCGTCGTCGTTCTTTTTTTCTTCCCTTCGTTCCACGTCACTCTCTCTCTCGCTTCCTTGTATTTGTGTGCCCCAGGGTTGTAGATGTCGCAGACATAAAAATACCCTCTCGTCTAACATAAGGTAGGGTGGAAGGGATGGATGGAGGGAAGGGAAAGGAGAGATAGACAGATAGAAATATTGTTATAGCTATGGAGGACGGTCGGTAGTGCATGGTAGGAAGCCGTGAATCTTGCACTTGTCCTCTCTTGAGTGTGTCCTATGTTATTGATGGGGGCTGTGGATTGTTTTGCTAATTGGCGACAGGCCTGCCTATGTTCGTAGTTGCTGTATGTTCTGTGTGTGTGTGTGTGTAACCACTTAATTAGTCTATGTAACCCTTACAGCCGTCTTGTGTGTTTTGCGTTTTTTTTCAGGAAGTGAACCATGTCCTGAAAAGAGCTCTGGAGCGCCAACAAGCTGACGACGCCCCCAAGATGAGTCACGTTATCTTGAAGTAAGAGAGAGTGTGAGCGTGTACATTGGTTATAAACTGGTGTGTAGCTGTGTTTGGAAATGTATATGTGGTAGTGGATGTGTGTGTATGTGTGTGTTTGTTGTCCCCATGGCAGCAGACAGATCATACTGTAGCTGTGATGGAGTGGTGGATTAAGGCTTTGTTTGACGGTTTGACATTCTGGCTGGATTAACCAGACTTGTGTGTGTGTATATGTGTGACTGCGTGTGTGTGTGTGTAAGCATGTGCTTTTCTCCTCCAAATATACAGTACTTGTATAAACCAGCTAGCCACTTTTATGACATCTTGTGTATCGTATGCTCGTTTCTCTCAACTTTGTGGATTCGTTTTTTCTTCATCCATAGTGTTGGCTGGACAAATGATTTTCGGAATCAGTGCAGAGCAGGCAAAAGAGTTTTGTTCTTTTATTTCATTTTAAGCAAGCCTTTAATGAGTGTGTGAAATCAAACAGCAGAAAATCTGGTGGTCGACTGACCATGTGGTCCCAGTCACAGCCTCTTTGAATCGAGGACCTGAACACAACCTTCTACTGAGTTCTGTTACACTTGGGGTGGCATGACTTAGAGGGTAAGGGTGATCACCTTGGGATCGAGGGGTTGCTGGTTCAATCCTGCTCCTCCGTATTGGAGGTCGTGCAAATCATTTTAGGTGCAAAACATGATGCTTTTTAGACATTGTGTAGGTTGGGCCATTTGTTATTCTAATATATACCACAGTTTGTTGATAATCCAACATGGCTGCTGCTTGTCACTTGATGTGGTGGTTGGCGGCACCTGTGCATCTCAGGTGGGTGTGTGTATGCAGACGTTGGATTTTGTGTATAGATGTGTTTGTGTGTAAAGTTGAGCAGCATTTTGTGGATGTGTGCAAGCATTTTCAGTGTTTCACTTCTTTTTCGACACTGTCAGACATTCCAGGTATGATGTGAGTTTTGTCCTCATTCTCCAGGCTGTCAATCTCACGGTAACCATGACAACCGGTCCCCTCTGCAACCCTTCACCTGTCTTATTCAGCTCGTTTGAGAAGAAGTGTAGATAATTTTGTGACCTCCTCATAATAAAATAATACAGCAACAGATGTTCTATAGTACTGCGGCGTCTCGACGGCACCATGATACAATAGTGGCGCAGTTGCCTCACACATCACCATGGTAACAGATGGTTTGCGGTCGGAGAAGCAACGATGAACAAATAAGGCAACATTTTTTTCGTGAGTTTGTTGTAGATGAAGTGGACCAAGTGGGAGCTCCATCTGTCTCTCTCCTTGTTGCTCCCCCTCCTCTGTGTTTGTTTATTTGTTTATGATGGCTGAGTGGATCCATTGCGTACGTTAGCGTGCAGAGCTAACAAGCTACTTTCTATACGAATTTTAATGGACTGCTGTGGGTGTGTGTGTTTGTGTGCTTGTGTCTTCAGTGTGTCAATAATATACATCACTTTCTTCCAGCTTCATATGTGTGTGTGAGTAACTGAGTGAGAGAGTGAGTTGTTTTTTGTGTGCAATGTAGTTGTACCAATCTTTTATTATAGATGTAAATATGATGTGCTGGTGTGTGCTGTGAGTCTTTCTGTTGTGTAATTGATGATGAATGATAATGTGATGTGTGGCCCATTCATGAATTCAATAGGTAGGATGTGAGTAGTTGGAGTTCTGTGTAGTATATGTAGCAACACGTGTCCATATTGTTAAGTTTGCGTATATTTGTGTAAATATGTGTGTTTGTGGTCATGTAAGTGTTTGTGTATTTGTTTAGCGGGTGTTTCATTTTGGCTGAAGTTCTCCAGAGTAGTGTGACAGCGATAGGGGATTGTATTCTAATGATCCCAGCTCATCCTTGGGCGTTTGTGTGTCCAAGTAGCACAGAAAACTTAAAACAGAAATATATTTCTCCACAGATTTGAAATTGTTAAAATTTAAATGTGATGTCGATGCTGACGTTACATATCTTGCATCTGTGCATCGCATGTTTAAGATCTCCGTCACACATAGAGCGATCATGTTTTCCTGTTGTCTTGTATGACGATGCTCCTATCAGGCAGGTCTTCACTCTTTACCTGTCCCATATCAAGGACAACCCTCCTCCCATTTATCTTTAGCAGTTTTGTCCTTGTTTATCTGCGGCTAAAAGCCACAGTTGAGTCCTCTGCAGAGATTATTTGAGGATCTCTCTCCATTTCATCTCTATCTACCCTCCTTCACTCACTCGCGTTAATCTTCCACCTCTGTTCTTTTGTCCGCCGGCTAGATTGGCTGGTTGAGAAGGTAGATAAAGGGTGAAGAAGCCATCTATGCCCCGGACACACAATCACCCACATAGAGCACTGTTGTGCAGTTTGGTAAACCTTTGTCAGTTTCGCCTGAAGGAAAATGCAAATGGCTTATATACATATATCTAGTTATGTAGTTACTTAAAGGTAGGGTTGGTAATGTGTAGAAATAATCTCAACGTCCTGACAACAATCAGTAATCAAATGCTACTGATTTTTTTTTCTTTTAATCTGGTATCTGTATCCTAGAACAGACCCATTCAGGCATTTCATTGAGAATGAATGAAATGATTAGCTGGTCGACCTGCTCCAGATCAATTTTGTGAGTTTTCCCTCTGTTAGCTTGTTTTGCCTTCAAGGTTGCAGGTTTGTGATTTAACTCCAACTAGCAACAACATGTGTGGGTCAATGTTGAGAGAGTGGATAATAATGAATGGGAAGCCAGGCTCATAACACTGAATGGGAGCCAAATGTACGTGAGTTACAGCCATAGACTGCACATCTTTTAAATGAGTGAAGAACATGTTATAGTATGGCACTTTCTCTCCATCTGACTGTCTGAATAGCTACATCACCTTGGAAAAGTCCTTTGTTGGAAGGATGCAATACAAATGCAACCTGATTGATGTTTTTAATTGAAGTATTGTTATTGTTGATGTTGTGTGTTTTAATGAACGTCTGCACTGTCCCCTTAACAGCCCAATGACAAGGACAGTGGAACTGGTTGGCGACCAGGAGCCTCTTGGTATCCATGTGGTCTCCTACAGCTCCTCCCTCAGTGGGCGGTAAGCGCATAGAGATGACCACACACACACACACACACACACACACACACACTCACACAGCCATTGTGCAAACAGATACACATATACAGTTAGCAAACACACATTCTATAGCTCAGACAGATGGCAATGTTGATTTGTTGAAATGCATAAAAACATCAAATGTTGACTTGTCCTTTATATATATATTTACCTCTCTGTCTGTGTGTGTATGTCTTCCTATATCTAGGACCCTGGGCCTGCACATTAAAGGTATTGAGGAAAACAGTCGCTCTAAGAGAGACAACATCTTCAAGGAGGACGAGTGTATCGTCCAAATAAATGATACCAAGCTGCAGGACAAAACCTTTGCAGAGTAAGAATGTTGGGCTGTGTGTTTGTTTTGTTCTTTCCGACTTTTAATTAAATTCAGATTCAGATTCAGATTTAACTTTATGAATGATAAATGATATCCGTGAATCAGTTTCTCCTTCTTCCTTTTGTGATATTAAGATCAGAAGTGAACGTGGGGCAGCATTCCTCGATCTCATAGTGTTCTGGGAAATAATAATCATTCCATCCTCAAATCTGTCCCAGTTTCTCGCAGGGTTTTCCAGTGCTTAATGGACTCTTATGTAAATCTGTCTCTGTTCTTCCTCTCAGGTCACAGGATGTGTTCCGCCAGGCCATGGCATCTGCCTTGGTGCGTCTGGAAGTCCTCCCTGTGGCCAATAAACCACGTTACGAGAAGAGCCTGATAGGTCAGCTTTTCTCAGGCGAGGGCAACAACCTTTCCTCAAAAGCCAGGAGTCCTATGGTGCTCCGTGCCAAGCCTGACACCCAGCCAGAGCTCAAACAAGACTCCAAACTTAAGACCCAGCTGGAAGTCAAGCAACCCAACATGCAGGCCAAGACTCCTGATCCAGCTCCACTCGGCCCAGCGGCAGGGCTCCATACTGGGCAGAGTGCCTCTGAGAGAGTGTCTCCAACAGCTCCAGCCAGACCTGGATCCTCCTCACCCACCCCCAGGACCCGCAGCCAAAGTCCCGTGACCAGCAGGAGTCCTGTTCCACCAGTCATGAACAGCCTTACCAGCAGGAGGGGCGGCAAGAGGCTTAAAATTGACTTGAAGAAAGGTAGCCACTCATTTCCTATCTCACTCACTCACTCACTCACTCACTCACTCACTCAGTACTCCTTCAGCAATCACTCATTCTGTTGATCACACACATACTCTAAAGCTCTCATTAGATTAATTTCCTCCATTCTTCTCTCTGTTTATCCCTCCTTTGTTTGATATTTCTCTCTTCCTCCATCCTCTCACCCGATCAGAGTGCAAGATATTATGGGCTCTATAACACCTTCTACCATGGCAACAGGCTCTTTCTCTGTCTGTCAGGTGGGCAGTGGGGGGTGTTACGGACGCTAATGTAGGACAGGCGAAGGCTTAGCGTGGAGACCAGATAGGATCGCTCACTGCCTTTAGTATGCCATGCCAGCTTTGCTTTTCACTTTTCATACACACACACACACATACACACACAGAGCGTGGCACATTTCACTCATGGCTTGAGGCTTTGGAGTCCGTGAAAAGGGGAGAAA
>OMNV01008272.1:90395-159491 GCA_900303265.1 Brotula barbata | reverse complement strand
GTGTGTACAGTAGCTGACTCAGTCCCTACTCACTGACTGCAGGAATGTGCGTGCGTGTGCATGAGTTTGTGTTCATAAAGTGTATTTGTGTGAGGTTAACACGGCGTGTTCGCTGGTTGTGTGCGAGTGTGTATCAACACGACAACATGGATTTGAAAGCCACAGAAAAGAGGAAGTGAATGCACCTGAAGTTAGAGCCATTGGTGAAACTTCGCACAACGTCTTTGTGCAGAAAGTACAAAAAGAGACAAGAAAGACAGAAGCCAATCAACCAAAACGGTGGTGAGGAAAAAAAAAACCTGCACCCTATTTTCTTTAACCCTTAAATAATCGTATGTGCTACATGAAAATAAACTTTAAAACATTTTTGAAATCTCACAATTTCTAGAGAAGTTCTGGTTTATAATATCAAATATTAATAATGGTGCAACAGCCACTGATGACTGAAACAACATAGGTCTGTTTCTGAGCATTATGGGTAAATATACAGCGTATGCCTATATTCTGTGGATAGTGTACATACAGTAACTCCTGAATTTATCAGTTATTATTGTAGATAACCACCGCCTGTGTATTAACGTGCTCATCTAACCTCGTACGTGTACCATCTGGATTGTTGGTTGGTTGATCGTTATGTGATTGCAGAAAATAAATCTGACTCTGACTTACTTATGTCCAGTTTATTTGTATAGTCCAGCATCACATACAGTGTCTCAAATGGTTAAACAGACCCACACAGGCTCTCTGGTGCTGAATAGAGTATTTGATCTTGCCTTTTAAATATAATGGAAGTGAGCTGAGACTAATGTGTCCACCAGGCTGTTGCTGTGTGCTTTATCTCGCTGGCCCTGATCTCTACCTGCTGGAACAATTTCACCTGCTCCACTGCCTTTGGGCTTTATTCCACACCCAATAAATCGGATACGTTTAGCCTTTGTATGCCCCACCAGAGGCTCCTAAGCTCTGAGCTTGGACTTTTCTGAGCATCGCCAGACATTCTCTTTCAGATAAACCAACGTAAAATCTACACTGTCTGAGAGACACCAGTAGGAACGGGAACGTGTGTGAGTGCTGCATATGTGAGCTGCTGTTTGTGTGGGAGAGATTCTGAGCCAAAATTACTTTCACTCCGCACAATTCGCTGAAGATGACACTGCTGAGGCTCCTCAGAGATGTGGCAGTTATCGACCGCTAAACTATGACGATACCAGGATGTGGCATCACCTTTTTTCCAAAATGACTGCAAGGTGAAACAAATGCCTCGATGAGCAATGTTGACAGTCTCATTTAGGTGAAACTGTCTGTGATGACTGTCCTACGTGTGATTTTCACTGAAAACGGATGGGGCTTTTTTCTTTTTTTTTTGGTCCGGGAATGTTTTTGATGAGGGGCAGCACCTTTTTCTAGTGATGTGCCTTTGGAATAAAAAGCCAAAATAGAACAAAAGTACAAAGGCAGTTTGGGAAGCGGAGTGGCCGTCACTGGCTTTTTGGTGATGGGAGGATCAAACAGTAGGCTTAGTATTCCTATAACTCCTTGTTAATTCATTAAGTCCAGCGCATGATGCTGTTTACTGAGGAGGGAAGCCCTGCAAGTTCCATCCAAAAAACACAGATTCCACTGCTTGCCTTATTTCTTCGTTTCATATTTTCCATCGAAACACACGTAGCCCCTTCCCTTTTCCTGCAGACTACACTCCACCCTCATCGCTATCTTACAGGGATCAGGCTGGATTTCTAGAAGAGAGCAGCTGCAAGAAGAAATTTCTTGTGCCAGATTGGCAGAATGGCGTGGTTGGAAAAAAAGCTAATCCTCTGGTGGGTTCCCCCGCAGAATTGGGGGGCGTAAGGCCAAGGAGAAGCCCCGGCCAAGTATAACAAACAAAGAGGCTTTCCCCAGCTCTCCCAGGCAGCCCGTTCCACTGTTTGACAATGGTTACCATGGAGGTTGTTTTTCACTTCATAACAGTGTCAACATGTCCAGGCGGTCAGGAGAGTGACACTTTTTTCTCCTGCCCTCCCTGCCTCTCTCTCTCTCTATATTTTTTTTGTGAGAGGAAAAAAGCTAAAGGCTCATTTCCTGGTGTGTGGCCGTGCCAATGAAGCAAGTAAAATGAACATCAGGGAGACCGGCGCTGAACGGATCAACATTACGACAAACTCAAAGCCCTTAACTTCCTTCAAACCTCACCTGGCTAGCCTTGACCAAAGAATCGAGGGACACCATTTTCCGATTCCCAATCCCGGTCATTACATAGTAAAGCATATCATAGCCTAGAGTGCTGTTCCCTACAAAATAAGGTGGAGGTTCAACCCTTTGACTGCTGCTGGATGTGGCTTGACATTAATTCTGTCAGAGGGTAATGAGGTTGACAAGCATTAGTATAAACATATGACTCATAAACCCTGTTATTTCCACCTTGAATGGAACATAACTACTCCTCCTGGCGAGGATTGTTTTAACAGCATGAGCTCGTTGGGTCGGCTTTGTTCAGGGGGGATACTACAGCACGTAGAATGGACGGGGAACATGTGAAAAGGAGACGGTGCGGATATTGTAAATATCCTTGAATTGTTCTGAGGAGAAGTCATATCTCTGTTTGACAGCTCTCGTCATCCATTACTTTCACAAAGGCAATCATACATATTCATCACTCTTTCTCTGTGGCTGTAAATAAGTCTGCTTTGTTTCACCACAATGATTTTTCAGCCTGCACACACACATGGATGACACAAGCTACCGCACTCACACAGAGTATAAAAGCATTAACTTACACTCACCATCATCTAGGTAGGACTGGTCCAAGTTCTCCTCCTTGACCGTCACCCTCCTCTGTGTGTCTCCTGTCGTCTCCATTTGTTCCGTGCCAGGGGGACCTCTGGCTTTCTGCTGCCCCTTCTGCACATACGGCTGCTGCTGGATCACTGTGGGATAGTGCTGTGGGTGGCTCATGGCCACCTGGGGGGGAGTAGGTGAGGGGGCAGCAGCACCCTGTGGGGAGTAGCTATTACAGTAAATGATTTGTTGATTGTCAGGCTGTGGAGCAGGGAGAGGTTGGGGGTCTTCTTGTCGGAGCAGGTGGTGGTTGGTGGGGGAAAACTGGATGATGGAATGCTGCTGGTTAGCGCCGATAGGACCTGCCGACTGAGCTGGGGAGCCGGTGTGGACCAGGACTGACCGGTGGGGATCGGGCATCATCCCTCCTGCCTGCTGATAAAGGCCAGGGCTGCTGCTCAAACTCTTGCCCCCACGGGAGTAAACAATGGCCGGGCTCTGCTGCTGGAATCGAGGGTCTTGGCCTGGAAGACTGGAGCTGAGGCGCCCCTGCTGGCAGGATGCCATGCCAGACACCAGGCCATTGTCTGGATGGAGGACACCACGCTGGTTTTGGTGGTAGGGATGAGAAGATATACCCAAAATCTGAGGCATGGCAAAAACCATATGGTCTGCATCATACTCATCTAACGGCTCTGTCTTTATGGCTGGAGCTATGGGCAAGAAGAAAGATTGAAAACAGGGCTGTTATACTACTAAGAGGAAATATTTTCACCCGAAATAGCAAGATTTGGTGAGAGCACAGTTCTTACATGCCAGTGGTGCGTAGGTGAAGTGCTGGGGCTGGCTGCGCTTCCTCTTGCCGTTGATGACGTAGAAGTTGACTTTGACAGAATGATAGATGGACAGATCTCTGTAGGGTGGCACCTCCACAAACAGCATATTCTGCAAAACAAGGTTTGATGATGTAACGCACTAGTCATCCAACTAGAACATGAAAACAGACATTTTAGTCAGTGTTTAGTTCAGTACTTACAGGCTGGCTCTTATCTTTGTCAACTGTCGCCTCCATTTCCCAGATTTGCTGCCCGTCTAGAGAAAAGAGCCAATTGTGTTGATTAAGGGTGGATTTAACAGGGACTTTCAGCTATTTCTTGTCTTTTTAGTTGCTGTGATGACAATATAGTGTACAGACGCCGGCATTGTGTGGTGATGTGTGTGCCATGCGATTTAAATTTTACATGGAGCGAAAAAGGCTCTTGTTTGTAGTTGGAGATCATATCAGCCACTTCCTCTTACACCAGCGGGCTCACCTACACATTGAGCTGATCAGTAGATTTGCCTCAAACATGCATACGGTTAGAAGACATCCTGTGGCAGACACACCCCGCTGTCCTTTGCGCACAACGCAGACCGTTGATGCGTACAACGGAAACCCTGGAGAACAACACCGTGACAGATCAAGTGCTGTGACTTTTTCTGTAATGGTGATAGTTCTGTTCATCCCGGTGTTACATCGGGTTACATAACAGAAAAAGAGCTGTAATCAAAACATGCTGGTGAAGTCCAAACGTCTTAACTACACCCGAATGCATCATGTAGTGCAGCATGGTTCTGTTTTAGTGTTAGGTGGGAAACCCTCTGTCAATTGCAAATTAAACACACATGGCTTAAATGAGTCAGCAGGAGAAAGGGGGATTCCACACATCCTGCCAATTTTTTTCCTAAAATTTATTTTTTATGATCAACTCTCTCCATTTCACTGACAAAATGTGATGACTACTGCTTTCTTGGCAGCTGCATTTGTTTGCGTTTTGTTGCAGTTCTACTCTAAGGGATACCCCAATTTTTTTTAATTTTTTTTTTTATCCCTCTGGAGATAATTACGTGTGGAGGTCGGGAGGAACAAAGGGGGAGTGAGTTAGCCGGAGAAATAGCTGAACAGGCTCCACTTGGCCGAGGTAGGAGAGCTTCCCTCTGTACAACTCTGTCTACGCATAAGAACCAACGGAGCAGCGGCCAAATGGCAGCTGTCTCGCATTCAGAGGGATTTCACAGCTGCACTGGTCCAGAACTTTGTGTCATACAGAGAAACTCTCCAAAACAATGGCAATCCCTCTACATAAGAGTTATTTTTTCCATCTCTGTCTTACTGGCCCTTAGTGTAGTGTTTCGTAACACAGCGGCAGGGAACCCCAGAGAAGAGATAAAGTAGCTTGGGTGAACAGGTCCAAGTTTGAGTTAGCGGCAGCCCCTGGAGAGCCTGAATTTAAAAAGCCAAAAACTCTTCTCTCAGACTGCAATGGAGTCAGTGAGTCACAAGACTGTTCACTCACACACACAGAAAGTGCTTTAACATGACTGTCTCTCCCACTGATACCACAGAGAGTCTTTAAGTAGCACAAGGTATACTTTACCCGAACAAGCCGTGATTTCTGTCAAGTGATGAATCCAGTTCAACTAAGTTTTCATGTGAAAGTCAGTTTTTATTATTACTCATATTTATAAGGAAAGAAGCAGCTTTGAGCTTCCATTAAGAATAAAGTCACCTAAAAGAGCCTCGTAGTGACGTCACAAGTCACATAAATATTGTGAAAATCAACCAATCTGATTATTCTTAAAATTATCAATTGTACTGAGTTACAGAGGAGCATATTGTGAGTACGTTTGTCCATCTGTTTCTTCGTTTAAGCAAGAAATGAATGAAAGGAGAAATGAAAGCTACGAATTCCTAACAACACTGCAGTGGCCAGAAAACAGTGCGATTCAAAGTAGCTAAGGGAAATTTGATTTCGTCATGGACGTCAGCCACGACGAAAAGGGAAAAAGGAAGGGAGATATTAGCGTTATCATTTAGATTATGCAAATGGTTCAAATGCATGTGTGTGGGTGCATCTATGCAACACTGACATAGTGTGCTGCTGGGGAAATCTGAAAGCTGCGTCAGTCGAAGTTGAATAGGGCTGACTGGTTACTACTGAGGGGTTCGGGGTGTGTCATTTATTTCATTTTCCATATCTACAACAGCATATGCAGGATCTCAGTGCCACTCACCCTGGGTTTTCTCCATGAAAATGACCTTGGAATCAGAGCTGAAATTCTGCCCAGTGAGAATCATCTGCTGGCCTCCCAGAACGGAGCAGCTGTCCATGTTCTGCTTCTCCACCATGGGAAGCTCGTGTGCTGAACGCTGGGCTGCAGGGACACAGAGGGAAGTCTGTGAATACTGTCACATGAAAATATGGCACATAAACCTGCATGTTCATATCGTGAGGTACTGTCATGTCGTCTTCTAGGGGTGCACTGATTATGTAATTGATGTTGTGGAAAGCAGAAACATGAACTCTGTCAAATACAATACAATACAGTGGTGTATACACTGGGGTTTGACGGTGTAAAATGAACATGCAGTGCAACATATGTAATACTCACGTGAAGCTAAAAAAGTAAATATTGGGGAGCCATCTAAAGTTAATGGCCGTGGGTTATATTATTATAATCCATACATCATAATATCATGTCAAGCATAACAAAATAACAAGTGGAATGCCCTAATCTTATCAACTCTCCTCTCCCTGACATCCTTGTAGATTTAGAAATTATAACATCTTTGTCATCATATGACGTCCGTGTTTCCTGTCCACTTGGCTTGACACTTTATTTAAGTTTTATGATGCCTTCAATTAAAACCTTCAATCTCCAGACAGGGATATCTGCGTGTGTGGTTACATAATGTTGCCTCACATGCAAATGGTCTATCAGTCATTATTTCAAAACTATTTCCCTAAACAGATCCTGGCATGTTATAAAACAGGAATTTTTTTTACTACCTAAAATCTAATTTAACAGATTTCAAAAATATTTTGTTGGACAAATACATGAGAGTTTTAGGGGTTAGAATGTGTATACTTATATAATGGGAAATTTTACAAATGAATACAGCAAAAACTATTGTTTTATGAAAGATGATAGTACAATGCGGCTGCGTGCTTTGTACACACTGTTGACACTTTAATGATCTCTGTACTTCCTCATATTGTAGACATAATCGGACATTAGTTTAGCTGAAACTCAGTAAGCACTCAGGCGAGCTGAGGTGTCCACAAACTCTGTAACCTTTGGAAGGGTTAGCTGTGCCCACAAAAACAAAGCAGATGAGAGTAGCAGGGGCTCTCTCTGTTCAAACTGCTTTTCATTGTCCTTGACAGATGTGTCATACATGTGATTATAAGCAGTGTTACGCTTGATTGGTCTCCGCTGACGCCAATTGTTCTGACGTTCATCAGCGGGCAGATACTGCCTATTGTTTGACGCTTATTGCGCACACAGACACAGACGGGAAATGACAATTGTGTCGATATTAAACTCTGCAGCAGTCAGTGGCAAGAACGTCCTGTGTGCAGCCGGTCGTGTTGTTCACAGTCGGATAAAGGTCCTTCTTGTTTGAGTTTTGATTATGACAGGTGCTGTAATAACACTGTGTACACATGCACTGATGTACCCAGACACATTTACTACAGCACACACAAACAGGTACACAGACGCTGACACTGGCAGTGTACACCTACTGGATGGCAGCCCTGGTAGCATAAGGACATCTTTGTGTGAAAGACTCAGGACTATCAACTCAGCTCCAAGTTTATCTCAATGTGGATTCTTGTTTTTTGATCCAATTGTACTTTACTATTAAATGTTAGACACAAACAGATCGAATTGCACGAAACTCATATTGTCTATCGACACTATACAGTATATGTACAAAAAAATCCACAAAAACTGGTAAAGATAACACATTAAGGATTTAGGTGCAGCAGCTTACAGCATTCAATGGGATGCGATGCCACTTGGAGAGAGACATGTTGTCCTCCGGGCAGAGGTATGTGCACACGGAACACAAGACGAACCCGGGTGTTTTTACGACCAACGTCCGTCTCTCCCTTCCTCAGCTCGATGTCGGCGTTCCTTAGCTTCAGGATCCCGGCACAATCGATTCTGCCAGAGGGATTAAGGGATGTGTATTAGGCATTATGAGTTCTTTGTTGTCTGTTTGGATACCTTTGTAACATGCAAATTTCTGCTTGTATAAAAAGTCATGGCTCCATCACTGGTCCAGACAAGACTGTAGTCTTCCACTTCAAAAATAAGGTTTCTCATTCCTCCCACGCAAGAGTCGCACCTTTGCCAGTATATATTTAAGAGTTCCATACCTTCCATTTGTTTGCAGAGGAGCTAAAGAAACGACACACATTCTGTGCTCCAATTTGGACAGATTACTGGAACACAGGTTTTTAGTTGGTAATTTGTGTGTGGGCCTACCTTTTAGGGAAGTAAGCTTTGGCAAGCTGTTTTGTCAGTTTATTTATGTGTGTCTAACATCCAACAAAAGTTTTAAAGTTGGTATTCTGTCCCATAATGCATTACAATAAATTCATAAAGGAATAATTCTAATAGTCTCACATTGCTTTCATGTTGTTCTTTGGCTCCAGCGGGATCTCTAAGACTTTGGTGCCGTGGACGATCTTCTCAAAGCTGGTGGTTGTGACAGTCTTGCCGGTGATGCGGTGGACTTGGTAGAAGGCGTGAGGCTTCAGGATGCGCTCGTCTGCAGTGCCGATGAAGATCTGCAGCCCAAGTGGCTCCTTGCCTCTGTAACCATTTAACTGCAGGCACAATAAGTGATTGGAAAAGGAATTAAAATCTGCTGTTGACTGCCAGATACAGATTTTATGCTCTTTTTTTATCAATAGTCCCTCTGTTGAATAAACTTGTACAAACATGCAGCATAGTGCAAAAGTCTTGGTCCACCCCTATCAAACCTGGTGTAATGGACCTTTTCCCCAGCAGTCATTCTGACAGGAAATAGTGATGAAAGTAGGACAAATACACGTGTTAACAATGACATTAATTAGGGTTCCATTCCATTTAGGTTTCAGAGAGCCTGGTTCCTGCTATTGGGCAAGAGTAAAGGGAGGTCACACTAAATACTTTAGACACTTAATCCTGTAGAAGCAGATTTTTTCATTGTTTTTTAATACTGCATACACATTTCCTGTATTTTCTGGTTGAACTCTAATAAAGAGATAGATAGCATGGCTAAAACAACAAAGTACTGCACAGTACTGTATATACTGTATATATGTGGGACAAGTTTGATAGGCTCAGTTTTTCCTTTTATTGGCTCAGTTGTTGGTCACTAATCAGAATCAGGCCCACATGCAAACACACAGGTCTTTTCTCTAGCCTTGAATTGAAACCAGAAAAGAACTCGAGCGGGAATTTAGTCTTTTACTAAGAATTGAAACAATCATAAAAAAACAGAGAGACTAATGACACAATTGAGACACTAGAGCCACACATCAGGTGTACTTCATGCCCTGCGGCTGAAAATAGAAGTAGAAAATGGCTGATGTTGAGTTGAATAATGACTGTACAGTTTAACAGGAGAGAGTGAAAGATATACATGCTGAGTCTGAGGGTGCCTCTTGAGGAAACCTGCAAAAAACCACAAAGCATCAACTTGCATCTAGATGTTGTGCAAATGTTGCATTATCACATGGCCTATAATGGTGTATATAAATACATTCTAAGAGTTACATAGCATTTTTTTTCATTTAATCTATTATTCCAGGTAACATAAGATAAACTGATATTTGGTTAAAATCAAATACAATGATGGTGATAATCAACCTATATACAATAGTTTGATTTCTCACATTTCAAAGGGAAGAAAAGGGGAAAATATTTGTTTCTCCTGTATTTATTTGATTCAGATTTTATATTAAAATCAGATCAACTCAAGAAATATCACCACTGTATTATCTCAAATGTCACTACCTCCTTTCCCTTTCCCTCAGACTCTATAAGTTTCCTTCCTTCTCATCTTATTTATCATTTATTTATTTACTTTTTCCACTGTCTCACCTTCTTTCTATACATAGATGTACCCTTGTTGATTCTTTCAGCCCTTTTTTGAAACAGTGCACTGAAGGCTTAGAAATCCCCACAACTAGACGTATGTGGTTTTCACCAAACCTGAACATAACCTCTACTCTTCTTCACAATGACAACTTTTACTATGCTTGTTTTAGTAGCCTATATTTCACTGGTAACATAAAACTATCAGTAAGTCAATTTTGTAATTCAGGACTTTTGTTTGCAACAGTGTATTTTTTCCATTACCTTAATTTTGACAATTTCTTCCATCACTAGTCGTTACAGTAACAGAGTAAATATAAATTGAGCT
Source organism: Brotula barbata (assembly GCA_900303265.1). Classification (NCBI taxonomy): domain Eukaryota; kingdom Metazoa; phylum Chordata; class Actinopteri; order Ophidiiformes; family Ophidiidae; genus Brotula; species Brotula barbata. The sequence continues at coordinate 149,473 of OMNV01008272.1, read as the reverse complement.
GTTTTGCACCCAGATACCCGTCTAATCTTTCAAGTGATGATAAATACATTTTCCCCATCTACCTTTCATGCGATGTTGTGTTCAGGTATCGATGCAACACAAAAGCCAACCGTGCGTGCATAAAATCTTTTCAATGATGGCAAGTGAAAGCTTGATTGTATGAGTGGGTGTGGCTGTCAAACTCCACAGCAGCTGTTGAATGCGAGCAGAAACTATAGCAACATGCATGAGCTGCTGGCTCCATATGCAGGTAGCTGACACAGCGAGTGAAGCAGAGGACGCCGACTGCAAACACTCGCAAGGCCGTGTGAGCAGTTGGCTGGTTGTCATGGCAGTGGCAGGAGCAGTGAGTCATGACAGAGAGGCAGCGTAGGAAAAGTAAAGTGGAAGGGACGAGGCTATGGGAGAGAGGAGGATGAGGAAAGGCCGAAGGGGGAGGAGGAAGAAAAGAAAGAAGAGGTGGGAAAGGGAAAGAGAGAGAGGGAGGAGTGGACGAAGGGAAAAGAGGAGGTGAAGGAGTGCAGCCATGGCTAACCAGGCCTGACCATCTGATTGGCCTGGCAAAGCAGACAGGACTAACCTCAGGGTGAGGCCTTCAGGGACAGACAGAAAATGGAAAAGAAGTGAGAACAGCTTCATTTCCATCAAGCCCCCCATCACCAACAGCAGCAACAAAAATGGCTTTAGCACGTTGCCACAGTAACATAAAGAAGGGGAAGTCAGGCCTGTAATTAGACAATATAGTGAGCCACGAGGTTGTCATGACCAATTTGAACATGCTGTGTTTAAAGTCCATGTTGTGACATAAAGAGAACCATTAACGAGATGTTTTCCTCTGTAATTATTTTAATCACAGGTAGGCTATTAGAATTAAGGTTTTTTTTACTATAAGTAAACTATTTTCATGCGACAGTCAGGAAACCGCTGTAGGAGGAAGTCAGGAACATAATAAACACAGATGTATTTGTGCGGTTAGAACCATGGGGCCGCGGACAGGCAACAGCAAACTATTTTAAGTTGGAGGGCAAAAATACGTCTTAAAAAAAATCACTGAGGCAGTGTTGCTCACAGGTTGTCATGAGGCAGTTCCAGTGTGTCATGTGTCTGGGGAATTGCAAACGACACACTTAGAAATGGGCAAAGTGCTATGACAGTAGCCAGAGTAACTCATTTAGAGTCATTTTCATAGAACTGGCTCTGTGCAATAACAGCACTTAATGCACTTAGTGCATAATGAGCAGGAAATACCATTCATGCGAGCCCTACAATCATGGCTACCTGAGGCTTTTCAGACTTGCATCTGAATCGATGGCCAAAACTGAGAAAACACCTGCGTGTGCTCATTGAGTCGCTGTCTCCAGACATACCTGTACAACAGGGTGTCCTCCTGTGGGGGCTTTGACCGCACCTCTGCTTCCCTCTGTCTCATAGTGAGCTCTGTGGTGGGGTTTTGGCTGCACCTCAATGTGGAGCTCGTACTGGTCTGTGCGACTGGGGATTGGCCATTCCAGAGGGGGGAGGGAAGCCATGGGTATGCTACAGAAGGTAAAACAAATGATATTGTTAAAATGATTGAAAATTCTCACTGACAGATGTAACAGTATCTTGAAGTTCACGACTTTCCCACCAATTTACCTGCAGAGGCTGGAAACCAGTGGCTTGGGCCAGATTGGAGGGATGACAAAGAACGGCTCTGAACTGGGTTTGGGTTTTATGTCCTGGTCACAGGACACTAGGTAGTTTCCTTCTGCATGGTTCTCTGGGTACAGAGTGTAAACCTGGTTGGATGTCTTGACTATTTTCGTGGGCATCAGGCCTGGCTGACCCGTGCCAAAGCCATTCATAGCATTAGTAAGACTGCTGTGTGTATTATAGTGGGCACCTATGTTGTGATCTTCCTGGACACTGTGGGGGGAGGGACTACGGGAGCGGTGCCCAGGCACTAACCCTGGATTCCTGTACATGTCGTAGGTGCGTTTGCCCTGCGGGGAAGAAGAGCGGGAGCCGGGCCTGGGGGAGGGCGAGCGGGGTGCCAGATAGCTGTCCTCTGCTTGGCTGGTGCGTGGGGAGGTACCTGGGGAGGTGCGGGGGGAGCAAGTATGGATGTTCTGCAATCGTGGGCACAGGTCACTGGGGGTCTGGCCACTGCTGGGTGACACACAGGGAGATGCCCAGGGGGAGTAGCTCTCTGAGTGCCAGCTGGTGGATGAGTTGCTGCTGGCAGGACTGAGGCACAGAGGCTCACGGTAGGCTAGGCTGTCTTTCCCCGGCACAGTGAGGGTGGGTCTGGGGCTAATGTTCAGAGGGTGGTTCTGCAGGGAGTCCCGGCCATGGTTGTAGAGCTCACGGGAGGGTGTGATTTCAATCCGTGGGCTAAGGGCCACACCCACTGGCCGAGAACTATCCAAGAGGTAGTTTCTGGCCTCCTGGTTCTCATATGCTGAGAGAACCTCAGAATTGTTATTGTAAGAGGGACTACAGGACTTGAGGCCGTATGGGGAGACCTCGTCCAGAGGGAAAGTCTGCTCAGACTGAGAGCACAGCACTTTGTGAGATGCAAGGTTTGGGTCATCTGCAGGAACGAGAAGGAAACAAAGATGAAGAGACATTAGAATGAGCAAGGAAAAGACAAATGCTGTCAAAGCGGAATGAAAAAAACGATCAAAATTCAATCTTTACCCTCTTAGAGATGTACTGTCGTCAAAAAACGAATCGCACTTGTAGCAAAATAAAGTGACACTCTGGCAATTTAAGAAATGTCATGATTTTCAGCTCATTTACATCTGAACTGGACTTTGGAGAACTCTGGGGATATTTGATGCTCACTAACCAGATTTGTTCACCTTTGAATGTACACTTTTGAAACCCTGTGCTAATCAAGCTGAAAAGCCACTAAAAGCTACTTTAAATATAGGTATATTAATGTTGTGTTCAAGCAGTATGAGAAATGGGAAACTACCAAATTCAAATAGCAGACAATGGTGTATTTACAGGTAGTGAACAAGTTGTGACATGTAATGCGACACTTTTGCATTTCTGTTCTTGTGCATATCTTTACATCAAAGGACAAATGCAACGAGCTACTGCACCTATTGTAAGGAGCATTCGACTGTACTGAAGTTGTATGTACCACTTGGTATTTTTACCCTTTGGTCTAGACCACCTTCCTGTGAACACTTGAACGCAGCATGACTTGATTACAAACACGTAGCCTACATTATTGCCTCAGCACGTGTTTTCCTGACATTTGACCACAAAACGTATGTATTTTGGGTTGTTGTTTTTTTTACAGTATGTTACCATCACTGTATCGTTGCTTTTCTGTGATAAATAGCACCAAGATCCTTTGAGAAAGTCCACAGACCTTTACAAACGTCAAATATCGGAAAGAAACGTGAATAAAAAAACGCAAATAAACGTCAAATCTCTCCACAATCCTGCACCTTACACACAAGCCGTAACAGAGACCTCATTCTTATATAAATTATCTGAAAAAAATCACGACAGTGACCCTTGAATTCATCAATCTTTAAATGAAAGCGGTCTTTTTGGCGCCAGCACATCAGCAGCCTCATCTCATCTCAAATTAACTTCCTGATTTCCGGTTCATTCACGCCAACGACCCTCTCGCATGTTACATTATTTCTAACGTCGAGAAATAAACCAAAGAGGAAGAGGAGGGCACGGGCGTTCCCACAAATCGTCCAACAAACCTTGGTGTCCACCTGCAAAGTCGCTGTAGGGCGGCTCATATTCAAATAAGTACTCAAACTTCAGCTCTTCATCAGGGCAGTTCACTCCGATGAGCTCTTCCTCCAGGTCTTTCTCGTCGTAAAAATGGCTCATCTGTCCACTTTCTCTCTCCCTCCAAATTCAGGCGCAAACCACAGAGACGCGGCTGATGAGGATGGTGATGATATGGATTTGGGGGACCTGTTCGAGTGTCAAGCGATGCATCGGTGAAGTTTCCTGTTTGAGGAGCAGACGGAGGCGGGTCTCTGCTGTCACACTCAACGCATGAACGTTCAACATGGTGTCTGAGGAAGATTCACGCCTCCTGGCTCGATGATGCGTCAAAGACAAACAGTGCAAAAGTGCACAGCGGCGTGATGAATTCACCGCTCCATTATATACAAACACACGGCTGTCGTGCTGTGCGGCTCGGTGCTGCCCCCGGCTGTCACACACGGAGCAATGACGCAGCACAGCAGGTCCAACAAGTGCAAACATACCGCCGAAAAGGAAGAAATCTTCCTCTCAGAGGTGAAATGGAACACGTTATTGCACTTTCTGAAGAATAACCCGTAAAAAAACTTTCTGCGCGTACATTTTTGTGAATACTCAGCCTAAACCTGCCTGTTTTTAAAAATGTTTTTTTGTTTTGTTTTGTTCTTTTGGGAGGGGGCGGGACAAATTGGCATCCAATCCAGGTACTTACGAATGGGCGTGACCAATGTAGAAGGGTGTGGCCTCCATGGATGGTTGTGGATTGACACAAAAAAGGAAAATTAATTTTAATTCCATAACATATTGTTCAAAGCTCACACACCAAAATGTGGTTATTAGAGCGCCCCCTTTAGGTTGACCAGTTCCATATTTTAAAAGGTTCCTCCCAGGATCCCTGGTTGTCGAACCTGTCCACCAAGTTTTACTGAATTCTGTGAAGTGTTTTGAGAAATCCTGCTCACAGATAGACAAACACAACCAAAAAGATCATCTTTTTGGCGGAGGAAATGAAAGTGATTTTTTGACAGATTTATAAAATGTCATGTTTTTCAGATTCACATCTGACCTAGGTCACTGACTTTCCCCACAGATTAATGGCATTCACTTACCAGGTGCACAGGCCTTTGAATGGACCCTTATGGATACCTGTGCTTAACACCTTGAACAGCCTCTCAAAGCTATATGAAGTTACATGGTTGGTTAGATGTAAATATGTTTCCTTTTGGCCCAGAAAGTGTGAATGTCCTGAAATCAATGCAAAGTAGCTGAGGGTTGGTTGCAGAGCTGTACATGCAGGGTGTTGCACGGAAAAACTTAACCTCACAAAAATAACACAGTTCTATTTTGGAATCCACAAGATATATTTCATTTTGATTGCACAATCTCAGTCTTTGCGCCATTGAAGTAAACACAGAAGGACGTCTGTGACCTATTTTAGATGTATATGATGTGAAAAGCGTGACATATGACTTACTGTACTACATGCATCTCTCTTTAAACTGTGGCACCCTTGTTGAGATCAGTGGTTCTCAATCAGTGCGCCAAGTACCAAAGGTGGTACTTTTAGATGACCGGGAATTTCTGTAGAGAATCAAATCAATTGAAATCTATGGAATTTCTGTTACTGTGGCAAATTCACAAATAAAAATGCTTTGATTAATAGTTTTAAAAGATCATTGTTATTGATGTTGTGTTTTAACTCCACTATCAATTTCAGTATATTATATGTAACTGCACTGTGTTATCAGTTTTTGTACTGTACTAATGTACTGTAAATAAATAAGTCATTAAATCGACTACAACACAATGTTGTCTAGGGATGGCTCTTTGGTCCAACTTAATTAATTAATCAATACTTTGAAGCCTTGATTTGCAATGATCCAATCTGTATGAGTGTGGAGCACAGAGAGAGTCTTCAGGATCAGGGTGTCCCTGTTCCAGTGCTGACCTTACACCCAGTGCGACAGTACACACTGCTCAGTCAGCAAAAATAACTGAGGTGCATCATGAGAGCCAATCAAATGTGATAACTCCAAAGTTTACACGAAGTGGTAAAAAGCTAAAGTTTGTGTGCCATTAACCCATTAAACACTGCTAACCTAATTGGTCTAATTGAGTGCACTTTAGGATGGTTCAATGTTATTCAGAGGACTTTTTGTATCAATACTTAATAATTCAACCACTAATACTTGAGTATATTACATTAAAAACTCTCGTAAATGTTTAGAGCATTTTTATTAAAAAATCCTAAATCGATAATAGCAACCTTTACGGTTTTTAAGTTATGCTTTTTGTATTCTTTAAATTCTTCTTACTCTAAATGTGGCGGGTATCATTTTATACAGATTTCCCCTGAATGCATCCTGATACACATGGAAACTCGGGCATTTCACTGGATATCAAAAATTTGATGAAGTGGCGGTCATGAGAGGGTTAACCGAGTGGAAACAAATCTGACACTTCATTCAAATCACCCAGAATTAACAGAATTACAAATGTTACACTTTCCGTTCAATAACTACGTTTCAACTATATTAACGTTCATCATAATAAATATAATAATGAACATGCACTGTGCGCTGATCAGCCATATCAGCTCCAAATGCGCAGCGCTCCGATCCCAAACAGTCGCCATGCGTGCGCATCAACATCTGACACAACATCACAGCGCACATCACCACTTTAACACAACCACGACTAACACACACTCAATCAATTTAAAAAGACAAATGGATTGATTACCAGATAATCACAACACTTCAGCAGTACCTTGATCCATCGACCTCATGGTGTGGTACTGTGTCAGCCTCCAAGTCTCTCTAAACATCTGGAGAATATGCGCAAACACAAAAAATGAAAAGAAAAAGAAAAAGAAAAAAGAATGAGGCAGTAAAAAAAAATAAAAATTACTCTCCTCTAACAACCATAGCTGAGGAAACGTCTGTCAAATGTCTTCACGTCTTCAGCGAGGGAGGTAAAAGTTCAAACGTGTCAAAAAAACTTCAAGCGGCGCGGCGATCGCGGCAGCTGCGCGCAAAATTCCCTTTCTGTTCAAAAGCAGGCAGCCACATCAGCTACAGCAACGGCTCTGGTATGAAGTTCTCCTCCTAGAGCTCTATAAGGATTACTTGAGTATCAAGAGCGGCTTCCTTCCCCGCTCTGGGTGTTTATAATGGCCCAATGCTGTAAAATAACGGGATTCCCTCAGCAGTGTTTCCTCCTGTTTGCGCCTTTGCCATGGAAACCTGGAGCCGGTCCATGTCGGAGACTCAGGGCTTTCCTGCAAAGCCCAGGAATCCATGACGTCTCCGGCTCCTGCGCCAAGGCATTTCTGCGGCTTCTCTCAGACAGTAGCACACAAGAACTTCATTGTAGGGATGAAGAAATCACTGTAGGACACTGTAGCAGAGAGAGAAACGACAAATACATCGGATGTTTGATTACAGTTTACACTACATAAAATGTACTCACACCGTGTTCTCTGAGCAACACAACCTGTCTGCCAATATTGTAAACCAGACGACTCCGAAGTCTAAAATGTTTATTTGAATTCATGTCAGGCTCATGGCTTGCCTTTGCCTTTTCCTTTTTTTTTTTTCATCATGGAATATAGAGAATTCCTTTGTTCCCACTGGGGGAGCTATGATCCATTTTCTAATGGAAAATGCTGCATCTTTACTATTTGTGTCTGATTCTTAACTGGGAGGAGGAAAAAAAGGCTGAACAAGACAAGACCACGACGTAAATGTGACCCCAGCAGTCAGGAGGAGAGATTCTCCATTGCAATAGACGTTATGTAAGGGAGCATCCAAGGAAAAAAGTATATTGATATTTTGTTTCCTGTCAGACACGAAAATATACACTCACTTTTTCATTTCCACAAGAATTTGTTGTGTTGTGGAGAGAAGTCGGACATCAACACACACGCAGACACAGTACCTGAGGTCACTGAGTGTATAAGACTTGGTCATTTTTCTACCAGTCTAGAATTTCTTTCAGTGTGTCCTATATAAAGAGGGTTTTTTCCACCAACCCAAGTTGACTGTTCATATCTTACATATCATTTTAAAATCCTCTCAGAGTCCTTTTATTTGATTGGAATCAAGACATTGTGAGGAGTTACTGAATCAATTAAAACTCCAATCAAATAAGACATGAAGTTGACAAACAGTCTTTAAAGTGTTTGAGGTGATAAACCTTTGTTTTTCTCAAACAAAACTAAATTCAACCCCAATTCACAATGTTGTTGTACAAGTAATTCAAACTCATGTTAGTTTTCAGAGATATAGGATTCTTTGTAAATCGTGTCTGACCTGACATTCCTCGATAAAACGACAAATGAGGAAGTGTTGAGAAGTCTACTCCAGCTAGCGGTACGCAGTTTTTGTAAAAAGATGTTTTAAATGTATAGAGACGATGGCAGAAAGCACAAGGAAGTGGAGAAAACTGCAGATGGAAAAGAAAAGTGAGGAAAAGAAACACAAACGCCCTTATTATCACTTCAAATAAGTTGTTTATCAAGGTTGTTTATTATTTAACCACTGACTTTAACCACTCTTAATTGTTGTCTTTGTATATTATTTCCATAAACTGGCAGTGATTCAGAATTATAGGTCGGCCCGGATGTTTTATGAAGTGTCAAGAACACACACATTGATCCCTAATGAGTTTGGTTAACCCATAGGGTTCATAAATGCTTCAAGGGAAACCATTTGTAACCTTTACAAGTTGATGTTGCTCATAGGATAAACACTGTTGCTTAATTTCATTCACATGTGTTCCCTTGTCTTGGCAATTGATATAATATTGAAAAATATGATGAAATATTGAACATTTAATGTGTTTTTTTTCTTGGGTCATACCTCATCCATCCATCACAATCCTGCTAACAATGATATCTGTGAGAACACGGCCTCCTTGATGGAAGTAGTATCAATAATCGGACATGCCGTTATGGTTATTGGCTTCACGATTCAAACTCCAATCACGTTGATGAATCAGTGTATGGACCACCTGTGACACACCGTGTGACAGGAAATGGCTCACAATCAGCCACACGGTTTGAACAGACTCCGTCAAAACCATCTTCGTGATCCTGTGCTGACTCTTGTCTGCTTTGCCTCATTGATACGGCTATGACATCAGTCGTGTTCGGCCCAAGGCCACTCGTAGGAAAGTCTGCGAGCCCGAGAGAGGCAAGGGTGGTAATCAGAGCGTCGGTTTGGGATTGAGACACGGATTAGTATGAGTGAGAGGGAGTGTGTAGTCCGTCGGGTGAACAGGGTGGCTGTGATGAGTCTGTAAACCGCAGTGGTCAGAGTCTACGTTTAAGGGTAACTATCCCAGCAGACCTGGTCTACCAGATGTAAATTCCTCCACTCTTACGGATGTCTTATGCAACTCAAATTATGAATGAGTAAATGAATACAGCACAGGGTCGAGCGAGGAAAAGTGTCTGTGTCCAGACGGCCGAGTTTGCACTTCCGTTTTTGCTGGGGGAGCCCGCTTTTTCCAAGTTCATGCAGTTTTTTCCATCACTGTAAAACAGCTCATTGAGGGAGCGTTGTCTGGGTTAGCGCATTGCCCTAGTTGAGTTTTCCAAGTGTAACGTGTGCGATTGAGCTTTTAAATCCAAGCAGTGGAACTTTGATATGGAAAGGGGATATCGTATTGTGTCTCATGGAAAACTTTCCAAGGAAATTCAAGGGGGCAAAGGGAAGCACGGAATCCTCCTTTTTCGGATCGTAGGATGTGCCCTTAAATGCCAACTATGATGTCTTCCCTCCCTCCCTCCTCCTGTTTGGATTGAACCAACATTTAAATCGAGAGTACGTCTTTTTATTCCCAACCCGGTTATAGTGTCAGTCTACAATCAACACAACTTTGTACATAGCTTTCAAAATAAAGTTATTAGGTTGTTTTTTCATACCAGTCAGATGATTTTACACAAGCACGACTCGAGAATTTCACTTTTGGCTGTGCTGGTATGTCATTGTGCAATAAGGAATCTTATTTCCTTCCTGCCACAACTTGTGATCTCTGGAAAACATTTTCCCTCTTTTTCCGAATTGTATGAACGCAAATGTTCCGTCAACATGGAAACTACATACATCCACGCTGGATGAAATGAGCTCATTATGTAACAGGATTCTGATCGATACCCTAATGTTTGTAGAAAGAGTTCTTTTGCCTTAAGTCCAGTGGAAAGTGGTGCACTACCTCATGGATTTTTCCTTTTTGAGCATGGTCTTATGAAATCCCATGAAACAATATCACCCCCCTTGTTGCCACTATTTTCTGCCTAAATCCAGGTTTCCAATTCCATCCCGTTTCAGGACTTTAACATCTTTCTGTGACTATTATCAGCACAATAAGGATGCAAAGAAGTCAATATTTGGTAGTCAAAACAACATGGATCCTCCAATCACAGGACAACAACTGCCTGCATTTCCACCATAAAATCACAAGTAATCACTCACTGAGCTCCTCAGACTCTCACTAGAACTATAGGGTGGAAAATGTATGTAATGAGGTCAGCGTGGAGGTGAATCAAGTTGTTTTTGGGAGTCATTAATCAGTGTCATTAGGGATCACAAGAAGAGGCTGGGCAACACATCTGCAGCCCTTCCTTAACAGTCGTGGGTGCTCAGACAAATCAAAGCATTCCAGCTTCACGGAGCTATAAATAGTGCCGTCACAGGGTGTGTGTTCATGTTCGAGCTTAGCGATGTTTCGGAGAGCAGACAACATTCAGTGTTTACACTGGCCAATAACAACATGTAGTAAACAGTCCAACTGGAATAACTTGTTCCTTATTTTGTGTCATTCACAATTTGGGCGATTGAGGCTGTGTTGATTCAAAACAACACGGCGCATCTAAGCAGACGGATTTAACACGGACCATTCTCAAGGTTGCTGTGAGGGAGGCGTGAGTTCATTAGGCCTTTACCCAAGTGGAAGTGACACGGGAGCACGGCTGACCTCAGGCCCAAACTGTGCAGCGGTAGCTTAATAGCTTAGCGTACACTCCAGGAAACTGGAGAAGGACCAGCCGGCCCTGTTGATGTGGTTGCTTTGGCCTGAAGGTTGGATATGAATCCCACATGGTTCCATGGTATCATTTGGATTAACCGCCGGAGTCAAGACCCTGTCGCAGTTTGTGGTTTGTGCTGTGGTAGTTTCTCTCCCTCTCTCTGTCTCTCTCTCTTTCTTCCATTGGGAGCAGCGTGCAAGATGTTTCCGAGCTGGAAACAAATTCACATCTTGAAGTGCCGTCGATAAAACGCACCATCCTCATGATAATTAGCCAGGATATGTTACGTAAGAGCTGCACGCTGGCCCTTTTAAAGGTTCAGAATCTAGTAAAATGCACAGTAAATTTCAAAACTTGCTTTGACTCTGGCCTGAGCAGTGATTGGATTGTGGATTTGGCAGTGAACCAGTAGGGGCTCCATAACTGGCTTAAAGTCAGGAGGAAGGAAAGGCAGTCAATGTTAAGGTTAGGAGGCAACTCTGTTGATTCTGGAGTGGAATTTCAGTTTTCATGGGACTGATTGAGTTAAATGGTTGCTTTTAATGGTTGAACTTACCCCTTTGGGCAGCTGAACAAGAAAACAAGTTGGACATGAAGTTTAAATACGCATGTACAGTACTGGGGTCCATGTAAAAAAAAAAAGAACTTTATGACTGAGAATCAAGGCCAACAAAAACCATCTCTGGGATGAGACACCATCTGTAATCTGTATGATCAAATTAAAAAGGTTTCCTTCTAAAAACCTGAAGTCAAACTGGGCAAGGAAGTTTATTTTAAAGAATGAAAATGTTGAAAATGTTTTTCATGCAGTTAAACCTTTAATAAAGACTCATGAACTGTTACTTAGCACTATGAATTCATTAACTGGGGGTTTGAGGCACCTTGAGATTTGCTGAGAGTGGAAACACAGTGCGTCTCCAGGCAGCAGTGACGCCCTCCTCTGGTGAGAGAGAGCCAAACACAGCACTGTATGAGGAGATCCCTGTAGGAGCTGTGTATACACCACCTCATCAGGACCTGACAAACTCACAGGAACACAATAACTACTGTCATGCAAACAAACTGGATATTTATAGATCATTGTAAACTGTGATGTGTGGGAAACGAGCCAGGAAAAAGGGAAATCCTGCTATTTGTTCCACGATCTAAACAACATATTTACTGTATTCATCATACAGCCGCAACATGACAGAAAACTATAGCTTATCCTCTCATTATTATGCATTTCAAACAGATTTCATGTTTACTTTTGAGAAAAGTTAATTACATTGGATAAGAGTTCCATTAATAAAATATATAAATAATAAACGAGGGAGACTTTGGTCAAGATCCAATCTAAGAAAATCAAATGACAAAACTAAAGTAATAGTCATTCTGCCTCTTTGGGCCCCTATTTGTTGAGTCTTGCTCTGCCTTGGAGGAGGTATGTCATCTGATGAGTGCCCTTGTACTTCATTTTCTTACAATTCTTTCACAATAATCAGAAATCGAGACAAGAAAACATGAGATTTATTAATCATCACAACGTTCACATCAACACAATTCTCCCTTTTTGTTCTGCTCGTCTGTGTGCCACTAACGTAACACGAAGAAGGTTAATAAATTAAAAAATACATGTTATTTACAGTACACGCAACAAAAAAAACATTCCATTAGTGTCATATTTGTTTCGCGATTCCATGACAACATAAAATAATCGGTAGTACAAAATAAAATTCTGTGCAAACAGCTTGATAAATTCAGGAGTTAAAATCTCAAATAAATACATGATTATGGCACCCTTGTATGCGCTGCTTTACACTTTCATGTTTTCATGTTCACTGGATCACGTTAACTGTCAGTAAAGCATTATGCATTACTGAAATTGAAATAATACAAAAAGGGAAAGAAAGCTGTTTCCTTCTAGCAATTGTGTTATTTACACTACCATAATTACACTAATGAAAGGAATTAGGAGGAATGCATGGTCGTACCTGTGAATACCTATTTAAACTGCATTTGCCTGACAGCGAGAAGTGAGGGGGCTGAAGATTAGCAGGGATGAAAGGGGGGCAGCTGGACATTATGGGTCACTGGGGTATTTTCAGTTTTGGCTTCAGGTCACTGATACACTGAGTCATCATGCAATGCTAAAGTGCAGCCAGTGTCGGCTTGTGAAGCAGCCACATGAGTAGATGTGGACACACACACAGCCTATCGGGGCGGCCGGAGAAGGTTCGCCTGCAAAAACCGACGTTTCTCTGTGGCTGTTTTGCCCACGCTCCACAAACACTAACAGCTTCACCATTCAGTCCTCACAAAGAGACAAATACATATTTAACATCAGACACCATGGGTCATCGTGCTAAAATAAACAACCACACCACCTCAGTCATGTTGGGCTGCAGCATAGGGGTGACGCATAAACAAATACATAAACTTGCAGACGTGTGTTTAATGCAAAGTCTGACCAGTAAACTGGTTCACCGTATAATTCTCAAACTTGATTTAGAAGTCGGTGTTTAAGGAGTGTGTGAATCAGCTGCGGAGGGAGAAAATGCTGTGTCAATCTCAGCATCTAACAATAAAAACAGGTTTCCTGTCAAGGATCGAAAATGGAAATGAGAGAAAATGTGTTTTCAGCCAGACTCTACAGCACTGTCCATCCAGATTTCCAGGTACTGTTACTACTGAGATGACTTAAATTAGGATTTATTGAACCGTATTTGTGCCTAAAATGGCCTGTTGTTTTTATTTTACCATTATGAACGGGCCATTTTCTTTAATCTCTATAGTGCTTACAGGAAAGGTGACTACACATTTCACTATTAAACCGGTTCTAACAAACCCAATGTACAATTCATTGCAAATTTCAGTCTTTGTATTAAACACATGTAGCTGATTTTGAACATTCACATTTTTCAACAAGACCCTGTCCAGTCAATTGAAAAGAGATGAAGTCTGGTGAGTGCAGACTCTGTTCAGTGACAGAGGGTTAGACATCTCTACCCCCACTGTTAACAAGGCTGGCGGGTCCTCTGGCTCTCTAAGAGGTCAGCTTGGAGTAGCTTGGCGGGGAGAAGCGTCTCCGCAGGTACTTAAGGATGTAGAGAGGCAAACAGCTCACCAGCGTGATGACAGTCACCTTCCACAGGAACGATATTGTGGTGATGAAGTACACGTCTGGCATAGATGAAGAGGCATAAGTGAGAATGAGCTTGTCATTACAGAGACATGTTTCTACACACCATTAAACAGCACTGAGAGGTCCGCCATGATGTTTGCTTATAACATTACATACAGATTTTGTTTGGCTTCTATTTCTTGCCTGGTACAGTTGGAGTATAATGCTGCAAGGCCAATGTGCTGTATGTCATCAACTAAAATGAATGTAGTGACTTTCAAATATCTTCCTCGGGAGATCTTTTTATTGGTTACGGCGGTCAAACTTCATCAGTCCAGACTGTGTTGTTAGCGCAAGATAGACAAATAAATCTACAGCAGTTAGGAGAAATAAAAGCCGGTCAATTATATCTATGCTGGGAGAATATCTTCTAAAATCTATTCTAGTGTAGCTTCAAGAGGGAGGAAAAGTGTCCAAAAAGGGTACTCCTAACCACATTCCAGTCATGACCCTCAGTGGTCTGATTGTAGGCAGAAAATGGAACTCCACACCGCACATAAAGTCCAAAATAAAGACTTGGAAAGCTCCCATTTGGAGCATTATTTACTGTATGTCACAACTCTCAATATGGCACAACTAAAATTAGCAATGTTTTAGTCTGGACAAGTAAATAAATGCCAAACAGCCTGGCAACGAGCCTGTAAAACAGTAATACTCCTACAATACCAATCTTTTGTTGGACATTACAATCTTTTTTAACTCTAACACAGAGATCATTTTGTTCATGTTTTCTAGTGACTGGCCTTTTTTCCACTGGTAAACACCTGGACCGTGGCTATCTGTGGTAACGGGGAGAGGAAACGAATAGGACTGTTGGTATTTCCTTTTTGATACAACGACATGTCCCTGCCTCCTCCTCATCAGGACCGTTTGTCACTGCGCTCACCTTTAGCCTTCCTAATATCCAGCATACCACAGCTTACTGTACACCAGAGACGTACTGTGACCTAGCAGGACCCCCCCCCACTGATGAATACTGACGCACTACTACAAGGTCGGGAAAATCATAATACCATCAATCATGCAGAGGGTCGGGTGAAATGAATTTGAGTTTGAACATTATGGTATGCAGCTGTGTTGTTTGTATTCACTCACCTATGAACTCATGCAGGAAGACAAGCGAGGCGATGTAACAAGCCAAGCTCAGGAGCTCGGCGACTATCATCAGCCAGTGCCATGTCTGAATGGTCAGAGCCACCATTAGCAGCTCGGTGAGGATAAGAGACGTGAAAGAAATGGCAACGATGTGGACAAATTCTGACTCGAAGAGCAGTAGCGCCCCATACATGATGATGCTCCCTGGAGAGGAAAGATGAAGCACAACCTGAGAACAATAAACTATCAATGGGTGCAATCTGGACTTAAGTATATCCTTGGAACAAAACCAGCACATCAAGACTATTTACAGTACATCGTCCATACACAAAATACATTTAAATAGTCCAGAGTCATTAACATTACTTCACCCACTATGTTAACTGTTCTTTGTTTAAGTTTTGCTATGCCTTGTTTGTTGCATGAAGCAAAGCAAGTATGTGTCTGAAGAGTATCTACAAAATGTCAGAAGGAAAGAACATATGCCTACACAGCAGGCACCTTAATGGAAGTGCAGTACAGTTATAACCAGGCTACAAACACGCAAGAATAAATGGAGAGATGAGATAATGTTGATTCAGCATGTAAGATCCAGGATGTCTTTAAAGTACAGTTTGTTTCTTTCTCTTCATTCAACATGTTTTAGTCGCGTTAGTTGAAATACCTCCATACAATGTCTCCATTGTATGGAGGTAAAGGGAAATTGTGCTGGCTGTTATCTGACATCCACACTCCTGGTAGGATAAATTTGAATTGATGATTCCTAATATTCATCTGAGGGCATAAGGACAGTACTACGCTTCCCATCTGCATTGCTCAATCACATTATTTGTGGCCATTTTGCCTCTATTGGCGTCTTTCAACTAAGCTTGCTTGGATGGAGGTCACTCCAAGAGTTGGGGGTTGTTTTCTGTCACAAAATAAAATGTAACTTTTTCTTCCTTTGGTTGGAATTGGAACACAGGAGTGCGAAATTTTGTATCAGACTATGTGTGCATGGTTTTCATACAGAAAATTGCCTTACGGATTTTCTGCAAATTTGCACCACATTTTCGTATCACACCTGGTGTGAAACGGCCTTAAGATGCCCATAACACAGTGAGACATCGTGAAATACAAAAAGCCCACGATGGAACAATACCTTGGGTAAATAAAGCATGCAGTATGCTAAAAAGCATTACATGTCAGAAAGCAGGAGGATAATTTTGCTTACCTGAAATGCACCATAATAACATAAGTATTGTGTGTATGGAAAATAAAAATTGTATAAAGCGATAAACCAATTATGTTTGCATGTCCTCTTCTTCCTTACCTTGATAGATACTTATCAACACCCATATTAGAAATGTCTTAAATGACAGCGGTCGGCCCTGCGAGAAAAGATAAAATTAAACATGATGTCAGATTTGCCATTTCTCATTGCTTTCATTGCTCTGTAACATCGGCGATTTCAATGAATACCTTCAGGAGATCTTTGTATAGTTCAGGGTATAACATGGCAACCTCTGATTTAACATCTTTGTCAAGCACCAGGGAGAACACAGGGAACATGGTGTAGACTGTAGAGTAGCTGAAACAGACAAATCGGATCATGCATCAGCTAAATTAGCACATGGACAAAGGGTTTCTCACATCAAGTGGTTAGGCACATTATTCCACTCCTCAATACTTTCATATTTTCCCTTCTCACACTTTAGCTGGGCTTTAACACAAAGGAAATGCCAAAGCAATAAGGAAGCCAAATGCTCTCTTGATAAGTCATCACTTTTCATGCATCTCACCCGATAATCAGAAATCCTTGGTAGAGTGGGACAGAGGCAAAGTAGAAAACAGAGGAGAAAACTGCCTGGGGGGACAAGAAAAGAGAAAAAAAGATGATGAGTCATCATTTATTACACCATCCATATCAATCCAATGATGACATAAAAGATGATAATGGGAAAAATATCAGTGGCATCACTTTCCAAATGATCCCAACAGAAAATCACACAAGAATCACACAAATAAAGGATTTGATTTGATTTTGAACGATCATTAAATAACACCGACTAATCAATTATCTACGTGAAACACGCATGGAATTCACGCATAATAATATACTACAGCACCGCTGCCAATTCTAATATGCTTTTTCGAGATATGTATGGTGCAAATATTGAGCTGTCAAATAAGTCAGCATCAGCCTACATGGAGGTGGCCCCAAACCAAACAGGTCAGAGCTGTGGTTGTGGTTGGTGTTAATGCGAGACATGTGGAGGAGAGCCTCCATAAACCCCAATTTGTCCATGACGACGTGAGTCACAGGCTTTGCCTCCATGGTGGAGGCCAGTTTTGGACTGCCACATGGGATATAGACTGGGTATGGTGGATGGGGGGGCCGCTCAGAAGGGCACCATGGGCCCACTCCTCTGACTCATCATGGGCCTCACCCTTCCATAACCAACGCTGAAACCACTCTGTGCTTTAACTCCTCACATTTGTAAAGTAGATTCTTATTTTCTGCATGGATGATGTGTCTGAATGATTCATATCTTCTTTACCTTACATTTCTAACCAGGTAACAGTGGTGAGCATACATCTACAGACCACCATGTCTCCGCTCTACAATACCTGCATGGTGCTGATGCACAGGCTCCTGTGGATGACAAACTGGCTGAGGGCTGCAGACCTTTTGTAGCTGTTACGGCCATGCACCATGAGGAGACGGCCTAAATGTTTGAACTGAGTCACGGAGAAGTCAGCAGCCAGTGAGGCCTGTTTTCCTTCCTGTCAAACACACAGCAAACAGAACAGTGTGGAAATTCTACAAGATGTCTTTGATAACCTGAAATGTGTGTTTATGTGTGATCATAACGATCGGATCCAGTGTTTATTGTGTTGTCAAGGTATAAAACCTAGAGATTAAATAGACAATACAAAGCCATGGTGACCCGCACATCACTAGTAACTGTAATCTATTTTGAAAGTAATATATTTCCCCCATCAATCAGCTTAAAGCTGATGCTCTCTAAGATACATGTTGATTACAATGAAGACAACTCACTCTTACCACGTTAAACATTGTTGAATTGTCATGCTGTGTCATGGGCGTGGTCATGATCTCTGAATTTTTAAATGAATATTTATATTGAATATTTGGATTTATTTTTTTTACAGAATGTTTTTAGAGTAGTATATATGTATACAGTAGTATAGAGTTATTTGTATTGTAAAAAGGTGCACTCACAACATTGACAGGTACTAGTCCCATTTACTATATGCAAATATGATGTTTAGGACTAATGAAATCATTGCCTGAATAAATGTTTCTGTTTCTGCATTTAGACCATGAAGATGGGAGATTTAGAATAATTAGAGACATGTTGAGACTTTTTTTGTGGTGCCTTTAGGGGTCACACTCTGAGGGCTAAAAATGATGACCTAAGCAATTGTGCAATTTCAGATCTCGAGAACATAATGGTCAAAGTTATAAGTAACATCACCGCTATCATATGCGTGAGGCCCAAGTGGGCAAACGTGTCACCTTGACAGGAAACATAAAAGAGAACGACAAAGGACATGTCAATAAGAGACTGACTTGAGCACAATACCACCGTGCCATCTTTGTTTCCTTTTTGCACATGACAGATCCTCATAGAGGGAAAGAGGAATCATGTGCGTGCATGTCCTCCTGAAACCCTGTGAATGTGACGACCATCTTGACAGGAAACACAAAGCAAAAACTGTGAGGCGATGAGATGGAGACTCTTACTTTGCCCTCCACTCCCACGCCACAGTCGGCTTCCTGGATCATGCTGACATCGTTTCCTCCATCCCCTAAGAGAAAACAAAAGCCAAAGTTTTAAAAAAGTGTCAGGATTCACATCTCTGATTCATCAGTACACAGTTAAAGATTGTGTTGTGCATTTGGCAAGGCACTCCCTGTATTTGTCTTGATCAAAAGATCATGAATAAAAGAACAAAAAGAAAGCAGAGTGAAAAAACTGGAGTTTATCATACCGAGTGATACGGGCTGAACCCAAATAAAAGATTTTTGAGCAGTTAGATAATGTGGCTGTTTTGATTTTCCTTACCCACTGCACAGGTGAGTTTGCCTGTGCGTTCTTGCAGCAGTCGTACTATCTGAGCCTTCTGGGTGGGGGCGCATCGACAGCAAACCACAGCAGGGCACTGGCACGCAAGCTCCATAAACTCGTATTCATAGTATTTCAGACAAACCTGCAAGACATCCACAGAACTGACAAGTGAGCAACTTTGGCCTCGCCAAGGACTTTATCTTAGCTGTGGATCTTCAAGATCTCTACTTTACTCACAGTTAAACGCCTGCCTTGGTTTACAAAGTAAGTCTAACCACAGATACCACTTCCAGTAGTGCTTCAGTGGAAGCAACATTATCATACATTACACAGTAAAAATGACGGGAAGCCAGGAAAAAAACTAGGTTTACCTCAAGCGAGTCTCCTGATATCACCAACGCACAGTCGTGTTTTCTCCTGAAAGCATTGAGTTCCAAGTGGGCCTCCCCTCGCGTTGTCACCTATGACAATCACAACCACATTTATAAATGCATGCAATCAGTCAGTCTTATCTGCAGGTAAATATCAAACTGGTAGCTCGTTTCATGCGGGAGACGAGAAACGTTAGCGCAACCACAAGTCAATGACTGCATTTTTGTGTCAAATTATTTAACTGAATTCTCACATAGGAAGGGCGACGACCAAGAAGAAAATATACAATAAAACCCACTCAGGGTTTGAAGAGTCGTGTCAGGTTCAAATATAGACTTGAAAATTTAACAAAAATGCAACACTGACAAGGCATGGTGTTAATCTGTCAACAAAAGCTATGCTCTGGTATGAATATCCTTTTACCACTGATATTCATACGTCAATCCAGATCTGGTGGCGACCAGGAAACTAATCCAGATGTATGTGTTGCAAGCCCACTCAGCACTCCCCTGTCCACTGGGACCGAGGGTTTTAAGCCGTGCCAGCCATTGTTATGCTCTTCCAGTAACCACAGTTGTACGCAAGTTGTAACCTTCCTATATGGCAGCCTCTCCTTCGGCTCTGGCACGGCTCCAGAGGGGAAGGCAAAAAGGGACTATCAAAGCAGCCAGAGAACCCAAAACCTGCAAAACAAATTAGGAAGTGAGCCCTCTGCGTGTTCCCTCTGGGAGTGGTTCAGCTGGTTTCTGCTCTCCATTTGAGCGAAGGCCTGTTTGTTCTCTTTGACAGTGGCTTGGATGCTTGCTCTGGTGGGAGGTGATTTATTCATCTGTGGATCCTGGCTTGCGTACTTGTGTGGGGTTGTACGACCACTAGCTAATGGGCCTTGGCCATCGAGAGGATGGATGCCCATGCATCGACACACTCAGGAAACTGCGGGTGCACTGTCGAACTAGGATGAACCCTAAGGCACTAAAATCAAATATTAGACACTTCATATGAGCATTACAGGAAGAGCCCCTGAGCACTTACAGGTCTGAAGATATGGATGTCCTGACTCCGGGTTATGAGATGGGCGTTCTTGGCTGTGCATGTGGCAGTTTCAAGCTTATCTCCTGTCAACATCCAAACCTACAAGAACCCAAAGAATAACATGTAGGATTTATAACATTCACTAATATTTTTGAAGAGGCATGTCAGTATAAAACAACATATATATGTATTGTTTCCATAATCGGGCAGTTAAATCATGCGAAACTGCACTGACCAAGAAGTCATCAGCTATCTACAGCTTCTCTATCTATCTGGGAGACAATGATTGTGGCCTGTTCTTCAAACCAAGAAGCTTACATTGTAGTGATATTATGGTGAAATGAATACTTATCAGCTTTCTTGTTTTCTGGTGAACAAATGTACAAGCTTTTATGCTGGTAGTGGAATTGTTCATGCAAACAGAATTGGCTTGTATTTATTTCCAACTACAATGAAAAACATATGCAGTTTCCTTACTAGTATGTTTCCCTTTTTAGTTTTTTGCTATTGTGACAGACCTTGATGCCTGCATTACGAAGGATCTCAAGGGTCGGCCTGACATCCGCCTGCAGCTGGTCTTCCACGCCGGTCAGACACAGTAGCTCCATCTCCATCTCCAGGCTTTCAATCACTGTGGCCACCTTGAGAGAGCGGTCATGGACGCTGAGCTTGGCCTGGACGTACCGTGCCTGGGGATCAGGTGAGGGATGGGAATGTTCAGGTGGAAGGAGATTGAATTCGTATAATAAGGTAAAATCATTGTAAGACCAAACAACAAAAACCCATGGAGGAATATAAATAGAAAGCATGAAAAACAGCAATCCTTCTTGAAGTGGGCATGTATCAGCACAAGTGCATCCACTAAACAACATTAAACTGCATGTAATTCAAAGCACACTGTTACATCCATACATGTTATTGGTGTTGCTTGTGTGCAGCTCATAAAGCTGGAAATACATAACAGACATGATCAATAGGTTAACGCCCAGCTCCAGGCGCTCCAGCTCCAGGCAATTTGGGAGTGAGATAAAGCAAAAACAATCTGAGCATGACTCATACAGGAACACAAACTTTGTGTGTGACTCAGTTGGTGACTCAGTGCTGCCCACCAGCTCAGCTCATACAATTACACTCTTCAGTAATGGACCTAGGACTGAAGACTGCAGAGGAGACATTGCCTTGCCCTGCCCTGCCCAAACAATGAGTGACAAAGTCTGTGTATTTGAGAGTTGGTGGGATCACACGTGAGCGTGTGAGGACGGGGGTGGCCTTTGGATGTTCCAAATGTTCCATAACATACTCTGACATTTAAAAATACTGAAAATGTCTGAAAATATTCTTCTGATTTTTAAAAAAATAGATTTTGAGGTGTAACAGTGATTCATAGCACATGCTCGGATAGCTTACACAGTTTAGGTATTTCTGCTGTATACGGACCATAATGGATATAAGAGAAAAGAAGTTTGCTTGTGAAGCTACAGTAAGATTGCCTAGCACCCCTGTATGAAGTATTTAAAGTAATTGTAATGGCCTCCGTATACACGAGTGTCAGACACTGTCAGTACATTCGAAGCTTTAAGACCTTCAGTGTGCTTACCTCAAAGTCTTGATACTGCTCTTCTGTCAGGGACTTTTTAGACACCACAAGGACCCTAAGGCCTTCCCTTGCCATGTTTCCACACTGAAAACCACATATAACATCAGGATTCTCAATTATCTATCATTTGAACTTATGCCGCTATGTATACACCAGTGTAGATTTTGAAAAGAGGAAGAAACTTGCCTCTTCTTCCAGCCAGTCATTATACTGGACGATGCCTGCCATCACCACATCAGCACCCTTCATGTAGAAAGTGATCTCTCCAGTTGATTCATCCTAGAAAACATTAATCAACTTATTAGTCTGTGTGAGACATAAATAGGTTTTGGATCTTTCATCCATTTAATATTTACCCTGTGCAAACCCATGTGAGCCAAGGAGCACGTGCTCCGTTTCATTATACTGTGTTGCCTAGAAGGACATAACTTATTTTGGTATTCACATGGGATCTGAAATGTGTTTGAAAGTATTATCCTTATGAAGCCAAGTTTCAATCCCCAGGCTTCCTGAGTTCTGGTGGAGTCTAGCCAAGCCAACAAAAATAATATTAGTCATCAGACTTTGAGTTCATAATGAGGTGATGTCTTTCTCCGAAAATATTCGTTAATATATTATGTTAAATTTTTCTTATCTTGCTACAACCAGCATCAAGTATCATTATGTATTACAGGAACAAGCACGTACTGTCACTGGCACAAGCAGTGCACAAAATCATTCAAAAAACATTCATCTTTCTTATGAAGGCAAAGCTTGATGAATAACAACTGCAGCCATGACAACAGGATGAGAACAAGAAGCAACAAAATCATCTAACCCGCACTATGATGCCCATCCTCTTGCTCTCGTAGGTGAAAGGAAATATCTGTAGGATGGTGAAGTTCAGTATTTGGCCAGTAGGAGTCCGCAGCTGCATGGAGGACTGGTCTCTTCCCACCAGAGTCAAACCAACGCTCTCAGTCCACTGCACCAGCGACACCTATCAACCCCAAAATGCAAGGGCTTTAGTGAGTGCTCACCAACAGAAGTTTGGCAGGAAAATTATAGATATGCTGCAATATTCATCTAATGGCTGATATTTTTTTCCACTAAATGAAAAACCTCAACATTCATTCAGAGACAACAAAATACATGTTATTTAACGCCTTAAATTCATTTATCCTTCTGATGGAAAATCATTATTTCAGCACGCTGTTCCACTCCTTCAATTGTGAACAAAACACTAAAGAACACTTTGAGCTGAGTATGTTAAAAAACAGCGACTATTAAGCCTTGATCAATAGCTGAAGCTATTTCAGCACTCAAGTCTATTGATTGGCAGACAGTAGATTTTTTTTTCTGCTGAAAATTTGCCTGCTTGGTCTTTTCTGAAGGACACAACAGACAACATATACAGTATTTATGCAATGTTGAGTTTTGTTGGTGGGTGTGTGTGCGTGCGTGTGCCTGACGACAAAGAGTACTATGACATTGCCCAATAACTTCCAGACCAGAAACAAGATCACATACGAAATCCATCATCCATTTGCTGACTAATAGCAGATGTGAAAACAGCCAGACGAGAGCAAACCAAAAGTAAGATTGCCCCCGTTCCAGGTCTAATTTTAAACCACTGAGTCTGTGGTAACAAAATGACTTATTTTGGCAACAAATGACCACGTAGTCTGACAATGCCCGGCCAACGGCATTCTAACGTCAGAAAAGCTCTGACTACCATAATTTTTGTGATTCACTTTGGGATATATGAAGATTGTGCTTAGTCACAGTGTAGAAATATTCACAGAGGAGGAATGCTTGGATCCACTGCCCACCACAACAGCACCATCTTGTACTTCCGGCATCAGGGTTGAACACCGAATTGCCGCTGAACTGAATAAAGTTGTATTCAGATTACTTGATTCAGAAAGTTACATCTCTCCCTTCTTTTTTAAAAAAGGGCCAAAAAATAAACCAATTCAGGTATTTCTTTATTGACTCATGCATGATTCATCTGATTCTCATAGGCATACGGAATTAGTTAACCTGATGGTAAAAAGGTTTAACTTCTGCCAGAAAATGAAAGTTTTGGCTAGCTTAGAGCAGACAAAATAACCGCAATTGCAACAGTCACTGACAGTGTCAGTTTGTCACAGTTAAGACCAAATCTATATTAAGACTTCCTGAAAGCCACAGGTAAGCAAACTGAATCAAGATTAGAACAATTCTATGCATCTTTTCAGAGCACCAGTATACCAAGTTATATTTGCAAACCACACCTGCTTGCTCAAAAGTTTTGAACCAATTTTGATAAAATTACAATGACCATCTGTGTTTTTGCAAATTTTCTTTTTTCTACCTTCAGCTTCAGACAAATCTGATTCAGTAGCATGCAAATAGTTTTGACATATTTTTCATAGTTACACAGATCGATCCACAAAGGTTTTGTTTATTATAGTCTATTCTTTGTATTTAGGCTAGTTTATATTTTTAGAAAAAAGTTTACGTTTCTATCACCGGGCCAATTATAATCACAACAGCTCTATTGAGATGTATGAAAATGTGTTATCGAAAAAAAAAGAAATAAAGAGAGGATAAGTGCTACAGGCCGGGAAGCACATTAAGGAAATCCGTATTTACACAACAGGAAATGGATCGAGTCGAATTCTGCAGCCCCTTTCCTGATGTTCAAAGAATTTATAATAATCAAGGACATAAGCGTGGAATGCCATTTTGCTCCTCAGTGCTCCTCTTAACGGAAGAAAGAAGTGAAGATATTTAAGATAGTGACCGTTACTCTCCATCTTAAGACCAGAAGCCTGCTCACTTGTCAAACTTTCCAGTAAATAAATACATACTCACATTTGTTATTTTTGTGTGTACGCATGTGTGTATTCATGTATATCCTCTGGTGGACATACTGTGGCAGTTTGTATACATTTACATTAAAACAAATGTTGTCTGAGTTTGTTACGTAGATGCAAAAGAAACCAGGGCAAATCATTTGTATTGATACACGTAGAAATGTAGAGGTAGTACTGAAGAATAGTAACAAATTGTTTTTTGGCTTGGCCAATGATGATTTTCAAATTTCATGCGTCCATCCATTTTCTAAACCGCTTCGAGGTGGGGTAGGTAGGGTAGGGCAGGTTCATACCTCATCAGGACTGGCAGCCTGGTAAACTCGGCAGGTATCTTCATAATGCTGTTCTGCCTCGGCCTGGTCTGTCACACCATTGGATTCATATACCGGCGTCACGTTGTGCACTAGAGCGATGGCCTTCACAGCCTCGTGGACTCTACTGCTGATGGTCTTACGGACCTTGGTGGCTGCTGGAGCCCTGGATGCTGGAAGGTCATGAGAGGGCTGAAAACGATAAAAGACAGATCTTTGGTCAGAGGAAGGAGCATGAAATACTCAAAAGGACTATAGCACTCTTTTCTTTGAGGGAGGGTGGCTATTTCTGTTAAACAAAAAAGAAGCTGATTGAGAATCATCACGACAAGGAAGACTGAAAATCCATGCCATCAAATTGAAAATTTTTACGTAATATCATAAAAAGACACACTGAATGTATATATAAAAATGAAACTAGATTACAAACAATGTTTCAGTTTGTGCCTGGAAAATAGGCTGCCTCACTGAGCTCTATTCCATCTGTAAGCACAGCCAGATGTGTAAAGAAAATATGAGCAATTTGCATTGTTGCCATGCTATTTTTGGAGGCCGTGAGCGCCAGGGGTTAATGGTCACATCATTAAAGAAGTCCGGTCAGTGCTCCGCTAGTGTGCTAATCCTGTTTCCTGCTTCACTAACCTTTGGTGTCAAAGGGACAAAGAGTGTCAGCTGAGGTCAGGAAGCATTCAACTAAACAATAATCACAAACTCATACTTTTCTTAAAACAATGCCCCTCTCTGTTGGATTTTGTCTTTCCCGAGCATTTGGAATTTTATTATATTCTATTTAAATCTTTTTCTATAAGGTGTGAGCGTTATTTGCCTTTTACCTGCATGTAGGCACTAAACACGTGGCTCTGTACTTCATCCATCGAGTCCATCCCATATGCCACAGTTCCAAGATGGAGACGCCTGAACACCATTTCATTTTGTGTGAGAGTGCCTGGGAAATACATAGTAAGCATACTTTTAATCACTTATATTATGAAATTACTCCAAAAGTTTTATTCTTGGGATCAATGGAAAATTTGGTCAACTAAATTATTTAACAGCATATAAATGTAGTTTTGGAAATTAACAAATGTTACCTGGTTGGGTGGGTATTTTTAAGTAGTTTTTGTGTGTTCCATGGGTTGGGATTTATAAACATTAATCATTTACTTAAACCGGATTTTGGATGTCTAATTATAGTGTCTGTTGAGGAAGTCAGAAGTCTTCCTGGCTGCTGCACACAACCCCTGTATCCTCACACTCACTTTAAAAGCTTTTTCCACCAGTATATCAAAAAGACCTTGGGGCCCACACGTACATTAGTCTGACCCGCGGACCCCACTGGCCTTATCATGCTCTGTATGGGGAAACGGCTGATCATTTTATTGGGCACAACCACTATAAATCTGATGAGTAACACCTTGAGCCTGAGGAAGTGCACTGGTGAGGGTGTTGTGCTCTGAAGGTGTGCATGGATGAGAGACTTTGGGCTTTTCATGATTTAAGGGTCCAATAAGTAGCATGTCTCCAGAAGTTACACCAAGTAACAATCCCCAAGGAAGGAAAAGGCTTAACAGGGTAGTGCTGGATACTGCCATGGCAAATTCTCCGCACACCACTATCAGGCATGTTTGTACAAATATACAATAGTTGATTTTTTTAAAAGGTGATATCATTCACTCTTACCTGTTTTGTCCGTCAGCAGGTAGGAGATTCGTCCAAGCTGTTCGGGTATGGTGCTAGCCCTCACCACGGTCCCAGGAATCTTAGAGTCTCTCTTGATCATCCAACTGAAAACCATCTTCCCCATGTCCAGATTGACACGCAAACTGAAATAAATAAAGGCAATTAACCCTTGTTGACACACTGCACACACACAGGGCAAACAACAAAACTACTTAACAGAACTTTGGCCGCACCTGATGGGCACGATGTTAGAGAAGAGCAGCAGGAAGCGGAAGATCTGAAGGTACCAACGGCCAGCAAAGTGCTGGAGGGCCACCATGACCAGTGACACGATCACTAGCGCTCCAAACAGGATCTTAGTCAAACAGTTCACTTCGAGGTCAAACAAACCCACCTGTCATGAATGAAAGAAGCCAATATAACTGGAAAATCAGAACTCGCTATCAGCAACAGTCACTGAATGCACCACAATTTGAAGCAAATCCTTAAACTATTCTGTCCACAATTCATGACATCTCTACAACTGAATACATCTAGATTTTCTAAATAACTAAATGACTGAATGCAAGCCTTGTGTAAGTTGTCAGACTCTGGTTTTCACTACTGTACCTTGTGCTTTGGATTGGAGGTGTTCATGACACTGCGCAGCTCCTTGCCTGTGTAAATCACAACCCCCACAACAGTACCTAGAGTTAGGGAGAGAGGAAAAAGGAGAAACCTGCCTCAAGCAACTATAATAAAGAAACAACATAAAACACAGTATGTCAAGAAGATATTTCCCAGACTTATAATTTTGACTTGACAAAATTTTTTTAATGCATAATGTTAGATGGAATATCAGGTGCAGATTTCCAATTACATAATGGATCACATATGTTACACATGTTGAAACTCTGCTGTGGAAGAAGTGCAGATTGTTGGTTAGCTGTCTTAGAGCTGCTTAAATGAACATATGACTGATAAGCTAATTAATTTTCTGTGTATAAGTGTGTTTGTGTACACAACTTATCTGCACAAGGAAGCAAGTTCGCAGTTCATTAAGCTAAGAAAAATGGCTAATCCTGGATGTTTCTGGTAGTTAACTGCTTCATCGACAGAGCTACACCCACTTAATTACCCGAAGCAATGACGGTGCTGGCCCACAGGGTGTTTTCAATGCTAAGGCTCTCATTGACTGGAGGGTCTCCATCTTCCTGCAGATTGAAATAATGTGACAACATTTTCATACACACAAGTAATTCAAAAGAAAACAGTCTTAGGCAAAGAGACTACTGGAACAAAAAGGTCCTTATTCTACTACAACCAAGTATTATGTGCTTACTCTGGTGAAGGTTCCAATAAAATTATGGATATCAATGTTCGGTTCCTCTGCATAAACATATGATCTGATTTGGAGAAGGTCCTGTGAGAAAATGACAACATGAATTAGGGTCGAAGGCACAGGAAATAGGGTGCCTTACATGAAACACGTGACGAGAGAACAATAAAACAAAGCGTTGCCTGTCTCATCTTTGCACATCAGACATTAGCTTTGTGAACATCTTTTATCTTTTATATTGACACTGGATAAAAATATAGTATACTCAATTGAAACTTCATTCAGCAGCAGAATCTGTTCTAGGAACTTCTATCAACAGTGTGCTCTAGAGAAGTGGAGAAATTTAATTAAGTTGATTGTTGATAAATGACAACAATGCTGGTTTTGGCTACTGATAATTTAACCGTATAAATCATCATAATGAATCTTCACCCACACTCAAAGCCCAAAGAACTCTTAGGCATAGGTCTGAGTTGAGCCTAGTCAAATAAAATAACTGCCTTATTGCTTGGTGGGAACTGGATTTTTTTTCTGCATTCACTGGTTCTGTATAAGGTAGAAGGGATGAGACAAGCAGGGTGAACGCAGCACCTCTTCCAGTGCTGCAACATGCAGGACCTGCTCAAATCCCCACTTTCCTGCTGTCTGTATTTAAGACTCACGCCAGCAGTTGGCAGTCTCTGTGTGCAGGCCACTGGGAGGCGTAGTTTCCAGTCCGTCTCTCCATCGAGCTGGTCAGTCCGCAGGAAACAGGAGCCTGGAAAGGAGTTCAAGACATGTGACTGGTGGCAGATGGAAACACATTCACCTCTAGGGGGCAACAATAGACTGGCTTTGGGCTGAAGGAGGGGACACCACAGTCTCTGTTCCTGATTGTGGCATTAATCACTACATTTATAAAAGTATAGTTGATATTGGGTGCTTCTTAGGTTATTTCATGCATGTCCCTTTTTGAGTTTACAGTGAAACAAATGAACACACAAAGTAATGGATTGCCAATCAAAAGGTAAGCAACAACATTCTTGCAAAAGATTATTGTGAATAGGCTTGAGCTGCATATAACTACTTCAATGAAGCTAGGATAGAAGTAGAGGCATCTACCAAAGCCCATCCCCCCTTAGCCTGCATGCGTCATCTTGCCCACAACTCCCCGTCCTGGCCTAGGCTCTTCATAATTGACCTAATGGCCCCCACATGGAGGAGAGATAACCAGCACAGCATTTCCAGTAAAACAAAGCTGTTGTTTTCCTTCCCCCGACAGGAAGACACAACAACAACACACATCTAACTTTGGTTACAGCCTCTCATTTTGGTTGCTAGAAGCTGAAAATGAAGCATCAGCAAACCTTTGATGTGATGTGCTTCAGGTTAGTTGCTGGAGGTTATTTTGAATGGACTTATGTGTATTTTGTATATGCACAAATAAACAATGCATTGAAATTCACTAACTTTCTGTCAAGACGGACAAATCTTGCCCTAATCCATATTTGATTATTCAGATGAGGCATCCATCGTGTCTTCTTTACTCTTTGCATTTATTTTGGTGCGTGCCCTGGATGATCCTTCATTATCTTCTCATTTGAAAGACAAAATTAGTCAGAGGGTATGTCATACACAAAGATAAAGGGAGGGTAATGATTCTTCTGGCCTTTCCCCATCCTACCATTACATGGCGCAGCAAATCCCCGCCATGCTACACTTTGAGTGATAGCTAAGTACTGGACCCAATTACAATTTAGACATTGTAGGACTTCCTGTCCTGGCTCAGGGCTAATCCCTGCACCTCAGCGCCTTTTTAAACAAGTCATTTCCCTAGCCAGCCAGGCAGCCAGTTCTGTTGTGGAAATCTGGATGAATGACCAGCAGATGTTTACCATTTCTTTCAGAGGTCCTTAAAAAGATCATGTCAGCAGGAACACGCTGGTTCTACAAAGAAGGGCAGAAAGAAAAACATGACTTCAACATCACTTCCTGATCCCACACTTCTCCTCCATCCTCTAGTTTTAAAGGCAGAAACTAAGACTTTTAGCTTTTCATCTGTCACATAACGTAGAGTTAGTCAGTCAAAATAATAAGCCCTCCAGCAAATCATCCTGCCACGGCCTGAGTGGGACCCTGACCAGGTTTTACACTCTGCTTGACCTGGTCTCATTACAATACTATACACTGGAAGATGAATTCCCCATTCAATTCATTTAGAGGGCTTCCCTAACACTAACTCATACATATTGTTAAGTGGTTGATGTATTAAGAAGTCTTTTCCCCCCAACCACTTGTTGGAACTGAACTGATGTGAATGACTTGAGAAGCACAAACTCTAAATCACACACTTACATTAGTGAAATATGTAGGACAACATGTGTGACCTTTCCTTCAGCTGTGCTGAAATGAGTGATTCAGAGAGAAGCGCCTAGTTGAAAACTGAAGACAGGACTCTCTTCTCATATTTCACGCACAAAGACCTTAGCAAATCCACTCTGCCCACGAGGAGAGCAACCAACAGACAGCTAAAACCAAATATTTTAACAACAGAAAATCATAAACCGGATTTCAAAATGAAAACAATCACATGGGAAAAATAGTATTTAATTCAATTTATGGTCCAGATCCTATCAGAAGCATACTAAGCTCAAATAATCATATGTATGTATTGAGTTTGACACGCTGAATCGCAGCATTGATCACAAGATTACAAAATCTTTACTAACTCCTTTCACCTCAGTTGCCAGTCTAGCACGGGAGATTAGCAGCCCCTGCGTGATGCTCTTTCAAATGAATGGAAACTTTGCCCCAAAAAATGAGGGCTGTTCACAAATGAGTATTCATACAATTTTTACATTTTTCTTTTCTACTTTGCAAAGTACAAACCTTTTCCACAATTATGAGGTCTCCAACTTGAATTCCACTGCTTTTAACCTTGACTGTGCCTGAAACACAGAGTAGATATCAAAGTTAATGCTGCAGTTGTAATCTTATAGTATCAGTAGCAATACCAATCTAAAATTCTCCTTAATCTTAAATGAAAGACTGCATAATGAAAAGTTAATCCATTTGCAGCAGATTTTTTTTCTCACTGACATCATTCAAGCATAAACACATAATGTTCAGTTTCACAAATGACATATATAGAGGTTAACAAAGGTATCTTATTTTTTGTGAATTAAATATGTTCTCTAAGTAATAACAGAATGTCTACACTGTGATCAGCATGCCCCTCCATTCACCCGACTGAATTTGTTTGGCAAGTAATTTTCCTTGCAGATTTTAAAGAATGTTGGGGGAGTTGAGCCTTTTCTCTCATTCCATTTGGAATGAACAGGCAAAATTGTTTGGAGGAGATCACTGACCTTTGACCTCTGCCATGACCTCTGGGCTTTGCATATGTAAAACATTAAAGCACATTAATATTGCTGTGCATTAGGTTCATGGGACTTCAAAATGTGCTCTGCTCCACGATCAAACATTTCAGACGTGACGTAAGAAAAGAATGAAACGTGGAGCTTTAACCTTTGCAGGCCACACATGCCGAGACATATTAGGCTTGCTCTAAAATTAAAGATGAAAAGATAACATGGTTTGACTGTTACTTTTCCTCCCACATCTTAAACAAAAGCAAAAGCTTTAACAGTTCCTAACTAAAAGACACCAGACACCAAGTTGTGACACCATAACGTTTCCATAAACTACAAGATATGCATGGGGGGGTGCTATCATGGAGGCAACCAGTCATTGTGTTTATGGGTAAAGCAAGCTGCCACATCAAAGGGACAAAGTGATGGAAACCACAAGAGGTCTCCTGCGTTTTATTGCTGGTAGCACTTTATACCAACGTCTCTTATGTACACTTTTACATCTCTGCTTTGAATTACCCACCATTTCCCCTGGACCCTGTAAGGTTTAATAGGACCAACCTCCTACAGTTAATAGACGCTGATGCCGAAAAATAAGCAGCACGGTTCAGATATCAACTGAGACAAAACGGAACCAGAGTCGTCCCCCATTTGGAATCTTACCTCTTGTTGAAAGCTTGCTGTAAATCTGTGAATTCACTTCTTTGTCCCGAAGGTAGCATCTTATCTCTTCAACTGCCTCTCTCATTATGGTAATAAACAAAACTACGCCCTAGAGAGAGAAGAAATCCAAATTAGGAGCTTAATTTTAAAACATCTTCACACATAATAAATAAATGCTTGCACATTCCCATAAAAAGGTTTACTGAACATGTGCAATAAAAACTGAGCAGTTATGGGAAATAAAGCTTTGTGACATCTTACATACCAAAGGGACCCAGTAGGTGTAGAGGGGGCCTAAACGCAGCTCATTGACAAACTGAGAGCAGGCCAAAAGCAAAAAGTACAAGTTGAAGAAGTACTTGAACTGATTGAACAGCACCTGTCAACACAAGACAAGGACATATCAAGTCACCGATGAGCCAAACATCTTACCACATTTGCTATTTCATTTAACAGTTACTGTAAGAGAATATTTCATCACTGCCATGACTAAGAGATTTTGATGTTGAATGTGTAGACTTCACTTTTAGTCTCCAAGTGCTTTGAAAAGGCGTCCAGGCATAAATTTGGCAACACCTTGATAAAGAGTTAATGGTTTTAGGTATGCACACTTAGCCAGGTTACATATTAGCATTGTGGTTTTATTTCTGTGTGGTATTTCCGTGTATAAATTATTGTTGACAAACCTGTCATATAGGGAAATATTATATTGAAATCCTGTTGTAATAAACAAATTCTATCCAAAAGATTTGACTGCTTCAACCAAATGAACATTGATTTGTTCAGCCAGTCAACAAAAAGCTCTTTACTACAAAGGCAGAATGCCAGATCCTTATATTTTGGTACAGTGGGTTCAAATTCAATGCCAGAATTCACTGATATCATCACATACTGAACCAGACACACTTTTGACATATGGTAGGCCGACTGGAACTTTCCTTGCTCCGACGTCAAGCTAAAATTTAACACTCGAGCTACATCTTTGCTCAATTTCATTACCGCCATGGTGTGAGATTACTAAGAGGAGAAATCTTGTCTACTCATTCCTATTGTATCTTATTCCACAAACTGTTGCCAAGAGGAAAATAAAGCACACGCAATCGTGCACTTAAACATACATCTATGTGTTAGGGAAGACCTTGTTGACATCCGCTAAAGAAAAGAAAAAACATTACAATTTTGCAATGCAAAAATGCTTAGGCTATTTTCAATGTTTGACCTTATATACAAAAAAGCCATAAGACTTTAAGACTACTGTATGTCGGAAAAACAAATGCATATGTAAATCAGGCCTGGCAAATTAAACTCCAAAACACAGGTTAGTAAAAGCTGTAAGCTAGCTTCCACGTGAAGAAATCTTAAACCACTGTCACCTCAATTTGCTTCTAAGGATGTGAATGTGTCCAGAAAAACCAGATGGTTTCAGTAGTCACATATGGTTTTAAAGGGCTTTATGTTCCTTATGAGAGCTTTTGTATGGGTATGAACTGTAGTAAACCTTTGGATTGTGCTTTTCCCCAAAAATTATAACTACAAATGTAACCTGTGGTGATATTTTTAATTAAGCATTCTTTAGGGATAAACTGGGAGGCCAAAACAATTTGTATTTAAATGTATTGTATGTTCTTATCCAGAATGAGAGGTTAGGGAACGTGGAGGAGGGTGGGTGACCTGTGACTGACACTAACCCCAGGCAGGAAGGTGAAGAAGTTGTACTTCTGGTTGTTAATGACATTCCTGGGGTACCTCTGCTCCCTCTTTTCTGGGTGGCCGAGCCACACGGTGCGGGGACGGAAGTCACCCATGCCGCAGCATCTTGACCACGGACAGCACCTGAGGAAAACAAGAGGAAAAGGTCATACAGTGTCACATAACCTCTGTGCGTGGTTTATTTTCAAATAGTAATAAATATTTTTTTAAAGTTTCAGTTAGTTATATACCATATTCTATGAGTAAAAATGCTGACTAATGGGGAAATTGTTTGCGTCTGCTGTAAAAATTGCTACATCTTTTATTTATTTCCTGACCTACTCTTTGTTAATGTGTACACATAAGACTGTGCTAAAGGTCCAAGATCATCCAGACCACAGAGCTTACGCTTCACTGGATAAATATTAACTTCATCTGGAAAAGGCTGGCCACTCCCTTGGCTCTACCCCAACAGAACATTCCATATCAATTAACAAAGCCGACTGCCCCCACCAACAATATAATTGCCCTATTTTGAGTTATCAAACACTGATAGTGAACAAAATGAGACCACAGCCTCTCACAGTTTGGTGAAAGAGGGTATGTTACTGAAAAAGGAAATTTTATTTTTGGAAGCTGTGACTGTGTGAATGTGTGAATGAATGGGTGAATGTGAGGCAAACATTGTACAGCACTTTTTATAAAAGCGCTATATAAATGCAGTCCATTACTTCTTGTAGGGCCAAAACCACAGGAACCAAACAAATAAAACTCATAGGCTGTTTGCCAGGACACACACTTTGTTGTCTACTGCAGTTAATTTTTACTGCAATTGTGTACGTCCTCTGTAGTCTAGAGGGAGATACATCAGTATGAGAAGACGCCACGTCGGATGTTGTGAAGACATTGGTGGGACAAGCATGACACTATGGGTCTTGTTTTGTGACGCTTTTGAACCGTTTGGCCTCCCATATAAAAGCTGCAGCCTCAAGTTACTCGCCTGCTACCAATCATCAAATGTCCCAGAACAAAGGAGAATTTCCATAAATTCAAACTGACTCGTTAATCTGTACAATTTTACAGACTCCTCTCTGTAGGGGGCGCTTCAAGTCCCACAGTGACCACAGATTGAGAACCACTGCCTCACGTCAATATAGCTAAAAGATCCAAGAAAATTGAAGCTGTCTTGCAGTTGTGAATATAATTAAGTAATTCATAATTCAGTGCTCATCGGTGAGATGAACACTCATATGGTGTATGAAAAAATCGAATGCGGAGACAAACGCAACTACATTGAATGTGGTTCGTTTAAAACTGCATGTGCAAACTGCATTTTTCCACAATTGTGGCTGCTTTTGTTTGTTTGTTTGTTTTTAAAATTATTTTTAGTGTTTATTATACAGAGAATGTCATCATCATCGTGGTAGACCGTTGGCTCTGTGTTTCTCCATCATCATTCAAGAGGCCTGCCTCGGTGCTGGTCAACGTAACACCAGCTAAAAGACAGACAGACAGACGGACAGATGGACAGTCATGATGTGACCACGTGAAACCCACTGTCTTCTTAAGTAGTCGTCTTAATAATTATGTATTTCCGGGCTTTGACATTCAACCGAGTCAATATTGACATGGGCGTCAAATGCACTTGTTCCACAACACCCCGGAACAAGGCTGTTTGCTAGGTGCAATAGCATTTCGAAAGCTAAAATTGACGGTTCACTCCTTTGTATTAACATATACACCGCCATATTAAACCCTTTGTTTTATTCCAGTTGATATTTTCCCCCTAAAACTCGCCACGGTTCGGTTTTACAGACAATGATGTCGACGCGTTTTGTAAACAATAAAACAGAAGCCGACGAGGAGGAAGACACATAAACAAAGGGTTTGGCCGGGACATTGCCACCCTGTTCACCGTCCTTACCCATTCCGGTGTTTGCTGTCGTGCCTTTTAGGTCGTCTCACCGGCTGTAGGGGAATATTATCGGTCATTCCGGTAGCTGCCAGCGGGTGCACGTTGTAGGCAAGCAGCCTGGATGTCCCGGTACTGGGCGGAGGCTTCCAGTTGTCAGTCAGCGCAGAGGGAGCGTAGTACCGGACTGTACCAAGTGGGCTCCAGAGGCTGGAGACAAATTAAAGGAAAACCCGTGTAAAATGTGAGGGGTTCGGCTGTTGAAAATAGATAGAGAGGGACTGCTGCAATGCATTTTGCCATAAATTGTGGGAGTCTATCAAGAACAATGAAATAAAAAATTCACATATGATACACCAGGTAGGCCTGTAAAAGGTCATGTCAGGTTAGGTTGCCAGTTATTAATATAGTAAAGGAATGGATCACAAGACTTTAAAACGCCCCTTAAAACCTCTCCATGTATGACATCTGTATGGCAGAGTATTTCAGCCATGGTTATGGTTTGGCACAGGAGTAACTTCATTTTCAGGTTGGATAGTAAGTGGGGAACTACAATCATTTGGTCCTGTTTCCAAAAAAAAGGGAATAAGGCCAAAACAATATTAAGTCCCATAGTAAGGTCTTCTTAACCTTTGTCCCTTTTTCACCTCTGTCAGTAAAATAACCCGCAAACATAGCACCTAATGATGAGTTTTCTGGCACTCGAGACATAGAGGAACCCATATCTTGTTTTAGAAACCATTTACTAAACTAATAGTTAATAGTTATGATTTAGGAATGTAGATTTGTGTCTTTAAAGGTCATCATTTCTCAATCGTGGTCCCCTTAGGCCAAATCACTGTATATTTTCATGAGATCAATGAAGGTCAGTTAGTCAATCAGTCTACACTGCTTTGTAATTCTTTTCAGATATCTGACTCTCTATACAGTAGCTGCTCATCTTTGGTTTAAATAACGTCTGGTACTAATTTAGATGTCTGCAGTAACACTAGAACTCATCTTAAGAATAAAAAAAAAGAACCCATAAAAATTGACCTCCATTTGGTTGTGAGTGACAGACAAGATTAGAGTGTTTGCTTTGTACTGAGGATGCAAATTCTTTTTCGTTGAGGATGCAAAGATTATATACAGGGGATTAATGGATAAGCGTGTTATTGGAAGATACGGGCAGGTCATGAAGCTTCATGGAAATCAGGGATTTATAAAAGCACATTAAAAATAAACTTTTTCATGCTAGGATAGAAATTCGGAGGCCATTTCAATGACTACTACAAACAGTACCCAAATGAAAGGACAGGAACAGAAGTCCAGCCAGAAACGAACACGATAAAGCTCCGTAACAAAATTTCTCTGTGGTTCAAGAATGACAAAATATTGAAAAAGTCGCCCTGATTTTATTTTTCAAAATCAGAAAACATTAAATCAAAAGGAAACATTTGAAAAAAACAAAAACATTTACATTGTAAACAGGCCAAATTGGCTCAACATTACTTGAATTGTAGAGACAACTTGAAAGCAGTTTTGACATGGTTTGCTAAAGAAAGGCACAACTTGGCAAATGCATATTGATGAGGAATGTACAGCAGAAGCCTACAAGTACTTGGACTATTCTGTGTTGTGTAAAGTGTCCAGTGATACATTCACTACTGTTCAACTCAGCAGGTTGAGAATGAAAGACATTTATCGCATACGAAAGAATGTATCGGAAAATGTACAGAGAACAGCATTGAGATTAGGAGGCATAGAGAACTAAAATCTAAAACGAGGTAGAAATGACCCCCACAAAATCTCAAGCATCGTGTATTATAAATAAATAACTTTATGCTATAACAGTTTAAACTAGAAAAAGTTGTCAGGCATTACTCAAACAGAACTCCAAAATGCTAAAGCAAAAACAGTTGATCAATAGTCATTTCAAATAAAGACAGGAGGGAGAAGATGACAAAAAAATGAATATTTGCCCTTTTCCCAGTATTACCATCACAATATAAAAAGCAAAGGCGTTAAAATGTAACTGTAAAGTGTAAATGTAACAAAAACCTGAAATAAAGTGCAGGCATGAGAAAATTAAGCATTTAACAGCTGTCAGAGCTCAGCCAACTTAAGAGTCTGCACAATTACAAGAAGAGGAAAAGTGAGGAAGTCCTACATGTTCGTAAACTTGGGTGAATATATAAAATTTGATGCTACACAGTACAACATGCTAGATTATCGCCAACAGGGCCTTCATCACAACCTTATGGAGCAGTGAAAAGACAGAGACATTTACAATTCAGGCTAGGCACTTGGCAAAAGGGTTGAGTACTAAAATGTTTCAGCACCCATGCAACATCCACAAAAGCCTCTTAGAATCTGCATTTGCAGAGACAGATGACCCAACTACTGACCATTAAGTTAACATAGTTCAGTGTAATAATGTCTCAAACAATTTAGACCTCCAGACTGAGCAAAATCATCGAAATGGAACATGTTAATTTACATTTACCATAACAAAAATGTACAATGTTTTAAAATCTATGGCACACAACAAGAGGATAAGTAGTCATGTATCAACAGGCACCGTAAAGCTACACCATTTCTTTCCGAGAACGTCAAGACGTGACGTCCGTAAAAAAAAGGCATCCCTGAAACTTTTCAAAATCAAAGTCAAAATCCTTCAAATGCGTCAGCGAGAGAGTTGGAATTAAAGCACTTTCAAGTAAGTTATACATTCAGCTTCTGGATACACAACCAAAAACAGTCACAGAAAAGAAATACCCGCATATATATATATTTATATAAAATAAAATACATCTACAGTAGTTACATCAAGTTCAACTAATATAACACTTGAGAACTGACAAGATCTGGGGGGAGGCCTGCAAAGACTTACCGGATTTAGCCAATCTACGCAGAATTATTCTCTATTAAGGCCTTCTGTATATTGATTGTACCTTATTCAAAACACTCAGGAAAATTCACAAGAAACTGGCTGATGTCAAAACCTAATTAACTGCAATTTTACCCTCCTCCATGAAATGTGGAAACTGAGACTTGGGCACACTCTCAGAGCTGCTCTTCTCAATTTCAGCCATGGAAGCAGGCAAACCAGAATGGGAGCCGTCCATCTTCATGAGCCCTCCAGTAGATCCAATCAGAGGACCACCAGCAGGACTTCCAGGGATAGGGATGCCACCACCCTGGATGACAGAAATTTCATTGGTCTTCATGGTCAGGCCACCGCTAAAGGCAGCTGCATACTGGTTCCATAGAGAGGGGTCAAAGTTAATGGGTGGAGTGGCCAGGTCTTTGGGGGTCTGCATCATTTCTGGCAACATTTTAGCCTCTGTGCTCATTGCCATCAGTGCCATGGGATTATCCAAAGACAGGCGCTGGCCACGCCGTGACGAGGTGTTCCACATGTGCGTGCCAATGTGCACCTATAAAAAACAAAACAAAAAAAACCCTGTCAATTTCCATACCATAATGACACAAGGTATTTGCGTAAGCCCACAATTACTATGAGGCCTATTTTATATTTGTCAACGACATGTTAACACAATTACACTGACATTTTACCTTTAGATTTCCCTTGGTGGTAAAAGCCCTGCCACAGATGTTGCAGGCAAAAGGTCTCTCCCCAGTATGCGTGCGCTCGTGGATCTGCAAGGCACTGGCAGATGAAAAGTTCTTTCCGCACATGTTACATATATGCTGTTTGGTTGATCGCTTTGGTGCACTGGAGACTGATGACGGCATGCCTGCTCCGTGGGGCAAATGGGAGCTGAACAAGCCATGGGGCCCCAAAGGACTCTCTGTGGGAATCTTCATCTCAAGACTAGCCAGACTTGAAGACATCCTCATGAAAGGCATGTTATTAGGACCTGTCAATGAGGGGGGAGTGAAATTAGATACAAGCAGGCAACATTGCATCTTGTGAATCTTTACAAAGTAAAAAAACAAAACAAACAAACTCACCACTATCTCCATTTGTGAATGGCAGGCCAGGTTCTTCTTTTATCGCTTTTGGGGTGAAGCTACTGGAGGCTGTGAGGTCAAGGGCTCCGCTTGACTCATTGCCATCTTGGATGCCACCATCCAAGTCTGGTCTTGACCCACTACTGGCAAAGTCTTCAGTCCCAGCACATTCAGGAGATTTGGTGCTACCCCCGTTGTTGTTTACCGGTGACGAGGAATGAAACGACGTCGCCGAGTCAGAAATGGCCGGGCTTCGGCCATTCTGATACTCCTGCTCCCTGGGGGCTGAGGGGGATTCTTTGGATGTACCCTCACTCTCTGAGGCTGTGCTACTCTGGCGTTTCAGTGCAAGGGCTGAGGTGAGATTCTTCAAAACATCTAGGCTGGAAAATAATGACGAGGCGGTGTTCTTCTGTGGTTGTTCCTCGGAGGTAGATGGAAGAGAATCGGAAATGTCATTTGGCTTCTGGGAGCTCAGCTCTGGCTTGTTATCCTCAATGCTTGCTTCAAAACCGCTGGTATCCATTGACTTTTCATCTGCTAAAGAGGTGTCCATTGCATCGACAGGATCAAACTGGGTTTCTGGCACTGGGGTGTTGGGGATCTGGCCACCCATGTGCATGCGAATGTGCTGCTGCAAAACCACAGCGTTAGTGAACTTCTTCTGGCAGATGGGACATGAGTGCTGCATTTTTAGAGGAGTGTTAGTTTTATGCACACCGTAATGGGCCTTCAGGTTACCTTTAGTGGAGAACGCACGGCCACAGATTTTGCACTTATAGGGCCTCTCACCTGTGTGTGTGCGATAATGCATCTTGAGTGAGCTCTGGCAGCTGAGCACCCTATGGCAGATTACACACTCATTAGGGTCATTGGTTTGCTTTTCTAGGCCATCCACCATCTGTTGAAGTTTGGCTGTCCCAGAGCTTGATTCTCCTGAGAGGACATTACCATTCAGATGATGCAACGCTCCTATCAGATCTTTGGATTCTTTCTCAGTTGGAAACAATCCGGTGTCTTGGCCAAACACATTTGTAGACACCGAAGGGGAACCATCACTTGTTGATGGTGAAGGTCTCTGGGAAAGTGCATCCCCTCCAAAGCCTTCCAACGATGTCTTGAAGCCTGGTATGGATGATGGATTGAACCCGGCAGTCAGATGGCCTAGCACAGGTTTAATTTCGGTCATGTTTGACTCATCCACCGGCACAGACATGCCAAAGGGAATGCCACTGCTGGTGGGGATGTTAT
Organism: Brotula barbata; assembly: GCA_900303265.1. Taxonomy (NCBI): domain Eukaryota; kingdom Metazoa; phylum Chordata; class Actinopteri; order Ophidiiformes; family Ophidiidae; genus Brotula; species Brotula barbata. Next base: position 108,408 of record OMNV01008272.1, on the reverse strand, counting down.
CAAGGTGCTCTGGCACAGGGTGGGGGTTCATGGTGATGTTGGGATACTTGTCTTTATGCCTCTGGAAATGCACTTTGAGGTTCCCTTTGGTTGTAAAACGGTTGCCACAAATGTTACACTTGAAGGGTCTCTCTCCTGTGTGCGAGCGTAGGTGAATTTGGAGAGCACTGTCATTCCCAAAGGTCTTGCCGCAGTACTTACACTTGTGCTTGAATAAGGAATCCCCATTTTTTGACTCTGGCTGAATGCTGAACATCTTGGCCTTCACTTTTTTAGAAGAATCAATCCCCGCTTGTAAACCAGTGAATGCGCTGGGGAAAGCCATGGCGCCTGGGGACTGGGGCAGTAGTGCTGGTAAACGGCTGGCCAGATCTGGAATGCCCTTCAAAATGTCTGTTTTAGCAGTCACTGCCCCCAGCCCTCCGTTTAGAGAGGTAGGGATGGCCTGAGGTAGTTTACCTTGCTTTATCGTCTCCACAGAGAGGTTCTGACTGCCGGTTCTTTTCCCTATCAGAGCTGCTGCAGCAGAGAGTTGCTGGGAAAGATGAGCACCAAGAGCTTTGAGTGGATCCATCGCTGCTCCCACTGACGACTGAAGGCTCTGTGGGGCCATCATGGCTACTTGGATTCGAATCTGTTCTGTGAGCTGAATTTGCTGGAGCTGCTGCTGCTGGAGACACACGAGCTGTTCCAAGATCATAGGGATGATCTGGAGAGCCTCCTGTGATGAAGTCAAAGATGCATGATTTGAGGAATCTTGGGCAACGGACATTTTATTGTCAGTCACAGTTTCAAGAGCGCCACTTGAATCTTGCGCTTTGGGTGAGTGGTGGAAATTCACCTCGGGGCTGAGAGACGATTCTGTCTGGTCCTGCTGGCCTGGGTCCTCTGTGTTCATGGTGGAGTCTTCTGTTCTGTCCAGTTGGTCTGCGTGGACATGTGACAGAGAGTGACTGCTGGACTGACTGTCGTGGTCGCTAGTAAGGCCATCGGGAGAACCTGAATACTCCTCAGACACTCCGGGACCATCTCCATCTTTCATGATTACCACCTGTTGACTTTTTGTGCAGTTTGCCTCGTGTTCTAGAAAGTCAGCTTCATCGAAGAATTCGGCACAACACTTGTGGCAGACCTTGGTCTCGTCCATTCTGAGCCTCTTTGCTTCATTCCAAGTCTCCTCGGCTTGATCATCTCGTGCAATTCCTAAAAAAAAAGAAGGACAAATTGGAAAAAAATGAAATAGTTAAGAATATCAAGAGTAAATATCCCACAAAAAAAATGTGTGTGTCCCTTGGCTGGTAGTTAGTGGTGGTTTTTCACTGCTCTGACTATAAGTTGGTCCAGTCATGTTCACCTCTGTATGAGCCATACAGTGAAAATTGCCCATTGTCCACAAGCCCACCAGAGGGCAAACTTCTACCTTTATCCACCCAGAACAATCTCCAGGAGGACAAAGCCACATCATTCAACCACTACCCCAGTAAAATAACCTACATATCAATACAGGCATACAAGTATCTCTTGCAATGAAGCATCCAAGGAAACTTTAACAACCACAAAAGAAAAAAAAAATCCATATTGCAAAATTAACGATGTATTAAATTAATCTGAGAAAATTTAATTAACATTTAACAGATTGCAGATATATCTTGCGTGCATTTCCTCCTTTGGCAAGCACAGAGCCTTGGTTAGTGCTCCAAGTGCGCATTTTTAATTTGCCTGCTAATCAAGAGGCCATTTCACAACTGGGTGTACTGTCAAATGCTAATGCCTCAGAGAATGGGGGGCAGACCACCTGTTTGCATTCACAACGAAACTGTTGGACTTGTTAATTGCTCACCAGGAAGCAAGAAGCCGTGTCATAAAGTTGCAAATTACACTGCAGGGTCAGTCCTCTCATCCATGAGAAACAACAGGCCCCGGCTGCATTAAGAACTCGGCCATTCTGTGCCATACAGGGGCGACTGAAAGACAATCGAGGCTCATTCTGAGTTAACTTGAGCGATTTGGTACCGATTGTTTTAGGGGGGAAAAACGCGAGTAGTCATGATTTGAATTTCACAATAAAATTATTCTGGGCGATTAAGTAAATCCAACGAGGCAAAAGCACTGGATTACCACTTGTCGGCGCATGACCTTTAGTGGGGTACATGACACGAGGTCAAACTAAATATTTAATTCAGCGGGACTCAAACCGTTACCAATGCTCTAGATTATGGATTAAAAAAAGACCAAATTCACTGCTGCCCTGTAATCCGGCCTTGCTCATAAAAAGGTGTACTCCGTGGCAGTGTGAAACTTGCATTTAGCAACACCAAAACGCACCCCCACCTCGTCTCCACAAAAAGACCAGAGCTCCATCCCCCACCTCTGCACATATGTACCAAAGGAAACAGTCATGCATTAAACTGGGGGATTTATTGCCTTTAGGTCAGCTTACCCCACACTCACATTTCATACACTTTTTGAGTGCCTTTGTTAACAAAAAACTTCATCTGATGCACGTTTACAAATACGCGTAGCACGATAGTAGTTTTATCTCCAGCGTACACAAAATAAGAGACAAGACAGAGCAATGTAAAGAGTAAAATTACGCACGATAATTCAAGAACATAAACTGTGGAAAGCAGTAAAAATCCAGGCCAGGCACCAAATTCAGCAACAATTTAAAAAATAAAACACGATTAAAATGAGAGCAATCGTTTGTATTTGAATGAGAAAAAGGCTGAGAAGGACAGAAATCTAATCAGGTATTCTCGTAAAGGTAAGTCCTCATGTCCGTCTTACAATGGATCAAAATTACCAAAAGGTTCGAACACATGACTGAGAAGCGAAAGTTCAAAGAAACACGCCGACACCGAAGGAACAATATCAGTTTATATGTTACGATAAGTTACAATTTAAGAGTTTTTTCCACTCTGGACCTCGTGTTTAACACTTCCAAGATTGCATTTTGGATAACTCTCGTCCGGCATTCGTAACGTTGGTTAAATAACTTAAAAATCGGCGTTTTTACAAGTTTAAGTCCTGGTCACTCTCACGGCTAATTGGTGAAAGTGCGAGCGGAGCCATGTGAATTCAAACACCGACTTAGAGACTAAAAATGATGATAGTTTGCCCCTCGGTGTGGCGCGGTAACACGTTCAGCTTTTTGGGGTAAGCAAACGTTCCCTTGTGCGTAAACTTACCATTTTCGGACGAGCCGGACTCGTCGGAGTTGATGTGCTGCGGCTTGGCTTGCTTGCGCCTCGACATGGTGCAACCATCAGGAGTCAAAGAGTTCCAAACTACTTTTTCCTCCCCTTCTTCAACAAAATTGTTCAGCTTGGAAAATTAGCCCCTCAAGTAGAAATGCGCATGTCAACGTAATTATTATGATCAATAATGCATTGCGATTTATCACGGTGCTCCGACAGCTGATTGGCTCCAGTCCAAGTGCTCGCACATTATTCAAATGTGTCCCTATTGATGAGCGGATGGCGGTGCCGGGAGGGGCGGGAGGAGGCCTGCGAGTGGACGGAGAGCTGGACGGAGGAGGGTTAATAACACCCAGTTCAACCACCACCCCTCCGCCTCCTCCTCCTCCTCCTCCTCCTCATCCTTCATGAGAGTCGATTGTCACTGCCACAGTCACACTTTCTTGTTTTATTTCGGGAGATTGTTAACCGGACCACTCGTGTTTTATGCTTTCACCAAAAAAAAAAAAAAAAATGATGATGATGTTTATTGTAATACTTGTGATGCTTCATGTGTCTTCAAGGAACCCCTGTGAGTGAGGTTGTCTCATCGTACCATACTTTATATCTTTATCCTCCTATTGCGTCACTTTCATGTATTTGTGATGTCCCAAATATAACCAGTGCTATGTTGTCTTACTGAGGTTTTGCTGTGATATTTTGGCTCTACATAAATTCTTGTTTTACCTTTGATTATTAAATTATTTCAAATTCCCTTGTTGCTTCTGGCGTAAAGAAATTAATATATACATTTATTTTGTTTTGGTCTCATACAGGCATTTTGTGCTGCACTGTCCTTGTGTGAGTGGTTCTGTATAAAATAAAGATGATCATCATTCAGGTTATTATATTTTGTAAAAGCTATCAGTGGGACTATTTTACGTAAAGTTTTACAAATGAAGTCAAGCTATGTAAATCAAGTCTTTTATGCTAACATATGATGTTACAGTTCATAGTAAACAACATTGCAGCGTATCATATCATACATGATGTTTACAGTTTGTTAGTTCACTCTGGTGGTTGCTTACCTCAGGAACAACACTGACCTCTGACCAGACAAAGTAAACTCATGTCTCTTTTCCAAATTGTACCTGGTGGATCCGTTCTGGTGTTTGAGGAATTTTCTGCAACAAGTTTGCTACATTCATATATTCCAGAGTATAATTATATAAGAGGGATTTTCAGCTTTCATTGGTTAAGGTGATGAAAACTTGAGCTTGAACTTAAGCTTGATCTAACCTGATATTGTCCTCTGTGTTTCTTTCGTGATACAATGTTAAAGTTGTCCCCAAATTGCTGGAGAGGATTCTACGATTTCAGAAAATATGGAAAATGTTGGCACACAGAATCAAAAGTCCCAACATTATGAGTCGCCATAATATTAGTTTTTGTTAATCAAGATGTCCAAAATAACAAACAGGAAACACATGGACATGCAGCATACAATGAATTTGGCATTGGTGGACTTTTATATTGATTTTGCATCATATTGCTATTCACGTTAATGTGCATGCAAGTCTTCAGTTATCAATAACCAATAAGAGCTATTGTGTATGTAAGTTATCTTACAAGGACCAGCCCTGTTACTAAAGCACTTAACAAGAACTTATACAAGTACAAGGACTTTTACAAATATATTGAACAAATTATTTGAAGTTTAATGAATTCACAGATATGTTGCACAGAATCAAACCCACAACCCAACCCACTTGGAATTTATTTTTGGAAACTGGCATACCAGTGACATTCCATGCTGCATGCTGTATACAAAATATGGCTTTGAGGGGTCCTTTAAGTTCATTTCACTCTGGCAAAAGAGGGATTCTGTTTGAAATTAAGTGTATCATACATGGGATGGAAAGAAGTGAACATATTGTCAGAAAGTGCTGTAATATAATGATATATTAGTGGCACAAGGAGGATATTAAAGGTTTGAAGTGTGCTCAGAAACACAGTGAGAAGTAAACAATGAGTTGGAGACAATCTGTGTCTGAACATTCATTAAAGTAATTTATCAAGTAATTTGTTGTGACTGCTTGTCAATATATGATGGTAATTTGAAAACTTTGCTCAGAAAAGGCATACAATTGTTTGTCATTTTAATAACGTATACACCACTAACACCAGTTCAAAATCAATAAAAAAAAAGACTCAAGTTGAATGTGTATCCACAGTTGACCGGTGATCAACAAGCCTCCATCATTGTTAATATGAATCTTTGTTGTGTGATCGTTCATCAGTTGCAAAATGCCCCAGCATGTGTTATATAATGCCACAGCTGAGACAAAGACCATCCAATATATTCAGATAAACAAATGTCCTTCAAGGGGCCGGGCTGGCCGAAGGTGAAAAAGAGGGGAGTGTTGTCTAGACGGTTTATGGCCCCAATAAGAAACTATGCTTGAATACACTGTTTCTTCTACGTTCAATCTAAACAGTTCAAACTGTGTGCAGTTGTGCCATAAAACTCTAGTTGTGGGAACGAGAGGGATATCAAATACACAAGCTCAGCCTTTGGAAAAAATGAAATAATGGGACTTGTACAACACATATAAAAGGCATATTTACGCCTACACATATATATATACACACACACATATATATATAGCTGTGAATTATAAATAATTCATAGTGATATCTTAACATTGGCACATGTTGAGAATCCATGGAGATGTGAAGATGTTTATACAAAAGAAAAGACGTCCATCTTGGAATGACATCAATGTTCTGGAAAAGCACCTAGAGATGGACTGATCCTTGGCTTCTTCCTGCCTTTTGTTGGTTAAGTGAAGTATATTGTATTTGTGACATTTAAAGTGTACTGGCCACTGCCATATATGCCATTTTTAAAAAGCAACATCTTGTTACGTGTTAAATGATGTTCCATCACAACAAAGAAAGCAACATAAACATAACACAGTAACCTTGACCAGGTCAGTAACATGACAATAGAGAATGAACGATGGCCACATATGAAAGACCTCTCAAATGGCCGTTGGTGCAATTTGTAAACATCCACGAAATACAAACCTTTCCTGATTCAGATAGGAAGAAAATGCTGCGAGACGAGAATTTCTCACATGCGTCATTACCTTTACAATGACCTTGCTGTGGACAAACAAAAACAGTCTAACACTTGCTGGGGAATTGTGAATTGAACATGTGTTTTTTAGGACTCAGTAAAAGATGAAAGGCACAGGCCACCTTTGGAAGAACATAGCATTGAGGACAAACAATTCAAACAAGCGTCACATTGGAGATTTTTGACCACTCCAGCCATTTTTTCCTCTTTCTTCTTTAAGTGTATATCACTACAAAGATCTGGTCTTTTCATGATGGGTTAGGTCACATTTTTTGTCTGCTTAAATACTCTTTTATTATTTTGTCCTCTTTGTTAGTTTTCTTCAGGTGCCCCCTAAAACATTTCCTCTCTGGTAGTCATAAATGACGCCATTAAACTCACACAAAGGACAAAGGAATTTTTTTTCATGCATGTTGATTTCCATGTAAAAGCAGTAAGTGGAGCAGGGCAATAGTAAAGCAAAATTGACAATTACTGAGATTACCTACGTATGTCTCGTTTTTATCCATTTACACCTCAAATGAATTTGTCTTTATTGGAAATCACTGCACATTTTCTGTTAAAAATATGCCACCAATTTCACAGCCCACTTTTATTTAGTGTGATTTACACTCACCCAAACATGGTATTATCTAGCAAACACAAGTATGGACGCACCGAGCAATCACTATCGTGTCAGACTGTTTCCATTATTGATCACCAAACAGCTTTTCAAATGTTCTCCTTTTCATGGACACATCTATCAGGTTCTTTTGTTTGTTGCCATCAGCCTATAATAGCAACTCGGGGCATTGAGTAGAATGTTTGGTTGTTTGTGCGCAACACCAATGTTGCGTGTCCCTGCGTCATCAAGCGTTTAAATACTACATATAGAAATGGGCAAAAACACATCATACACACAGCTTTCTGTAAATAAAATAAATCTCTTGAAGCAAAATCTCTCAAAACAGAAAATCAGTCCACATGCATATATAAGAGTTTAACACCTGGGTGAAACAGGAAGTATAAGTGACTGTCCTTAAACTACTGATGTGAGTCCTTAGAGATAACAAGATGACTGCTTATTTGTCTCACGCCCACTGAGAGGCTGGGGGTGGGGACTGAATGAAATTATGTGCCAAAGAATTCCATAACCAAGTGAGCCTTTGCTCTGACTATGACTTATCTGATTTAATTGTTTGACATTTGATTTTGTTTCTACTTTTTCATTCATAAATAATTCTAATATTTTGTTATCGTGGTAATATGATCGAGGAGAGAGTGATTTTCTGTGACTTGGTTTATGGTGATGGTAATAGCCAAATATCCTGCCCTCTGTGTGCGTGCGTGTGTGTATGTGTGTGTGTGTGGTGCAGAGGCTAGCGGGTGAGGGGAGAGATCAGTGGCCCACACATGGCTGTAATTTAATGGAGAATTGCCCAGTGGTTCCTGTGCAGAGGTAAACACACCAATAGTCGGCCTTTTGTTATTGCACGACTATGACAACTGCTTCCATCAATAAACAATAAAGTGGTGAGGGAACAAGGACTCACTGTATGAAGAGAACCAATTCACACTCAGTCAGCCACACGGTGACCAGAATCAGTGACAACGAGTGTGTGAAGTAAGACTGCAGACATTACACAGAGCAAAGCTGATTTAATGGAGATATCTTTCCACGAGCGTTTATTTGAACATGGCTTCATTTAATTAATTGTAGCTCAAGGGTTGGCGAAATAAAAGAAAACAGTCAACTTGAAGAATCTGAGACATTAAACAGAGAATGAGGAGAGACAGAGCGAGAGGTAGTCACCATCAAGCTGTGAGTCAACAGGGGGTCAATCCTTCAAATCTAAAGATGCAATCTGGCCACGGTCATAAACCTTTACAGGGTGGGAAGTGCTGATGAGAGAGGCCGCAGGATATCAGCTCTCTCCAACCTCTAATTAGCTTATAAGAGTCTAACACACAGCAGTGTAGCTACAGAAAACGGACGGAAAACACTCATGTTCATGTATCAGACCCATTCACAACGGAAAGGTTCTCGTTCAAGTTCACATCTCCAGCTTTCACCACCTCAGACTGAATTTATCTTGCTCTTATAATATGCTGATCTAAAGAGAAAGAAACTACGACAGTATAATTTCCCGGAATTATCTCTGTAACTTTTAAAAATATGTTCAAAAGTGTTCACAAAAGAGGGGAAGTGTAAGTATTAGTATCAGTTCAGTTCTTGATATTATACAGCAATTCCATTCCAGGAATATATTGTATTTGCTTGCTGGATTAGCATCCTTAAACAGATCTGGACAAAATTACACTCCCTTCCAGATTAAACAACTTCAAAAGAGACCGGAGAATAAATTATGCAGGTGATGACACAACCTTCTTGGTAGCAGTAACCATACTGTAGCATAATGAAAAATACATCACTGATGATCATCTTACCTTTTTAAATGTAAATGATGCAGCAGTCACAGATTAACTGATACATCTAGCGGTGATTCGCTATTTTGTTCTTTGTTTCAAAAATGAATGTGGACAACATCTCAATATTGTGAGATGACCATTTCATTTGACACATACACTAAATGCTATTTGTAACTGTAGATTAGCCCTTTTGTATTAAATTTGTATTAATTTTAAACCAAATGTCACTAAGATGGTTTATTTTAAGTTTAAGTAAAGATTGGTATATCAGTGGATTGCATTACATATCCAGTGTCTGTACCAATATGTATCAGTTTTTTCTTTGCGACCATGCAGCACCCTGACACAAAATTGAATAAAAACCAGTTCAAAACTTTTTGATTGATCAGCTAGCCAAAAAACATAAACAAACCAACAGGCACAAGTAAGAGCAAATTTTGCTCGGCAATGTTAACAATGTATTGATGATAATTTCCCATTGACTTCCATGAGGTAAAAGTAGATTCGTAGTTACTATGAGGCAGGAAAAAATTGGGGCAAAAAAAATGGCCTATAAAATAATGATTTTAAACGTTTTTAGTATTAAAGAAAGTTGTGTTCAGCATGAGACAAGGGTCTGAAAATGTGGGTGTGTGTCCGTAATGAGGTGACAAGCTGGGTAAAAATGGCCCTGAATATAAAAGCAGCACACAGCATAAAGCACTTGACAGTGAATCTGGTCATTCCTCTGAGGCTCAATGACTATAAGACACCTGGAGGCTTTTCAAACTCTTCAATGTAGGTTTACAGCAGGCGTGGACAAAGAAACCCTGGACCTCAGCGCCACTGAATGCCTTCTTTGACCATTAAAAGAAACACTTAATCCCCACAGCCGCTGCCTCTGTATTGCAGAATATTCACTTCCAAGCCCTTTAGGAAGGATATCAAGGAAGACTTGCATACATAGATGCATCTGTTTCATTGTTCTGTGAATTATGATACAATTTTATAAATATTTGAAGCTTTATCAGGTAAAAATGGTTAGACACTTCACTTTGATGTCCATCAGAGCTCGATTCTAGCATGTGTAGCGTTCAGGGACGTGGATAAGAGTGTATTATGGTCGTCATAGCAACTGCAGAAATGGTTTCTGTGCTGAACAATGGTCAGATGGGTCTTGGGGAGGCCCGGTGGCAACCCCCTCCACATCCACATCTGCTGCCCCCCAATTCAGATTTATGGGATGTTCTGCTGATTATATTCTGTCCTGCTTCCCCCTTTCAAAACTGACGGCCTGAGAGAATTAGAATGAAATTAGGAATTCTGCCAACATCTGTCCGGGAAATGGTGATACGGTTAGCTGTGGTAGAACAGATTTGAGAGGAAGTGAAGAAGAAAGGGCAGAGATATGGGAGACTGTGGATGGTATTCAACTCAGTGGGGATAGAGTGTGTGACAAAAGTTCTTATATGCTTTTCCAGGTTTACAATGGCAAACTGTCACAGTGGAAGAGCCGGGGCCATTCAGCTTTATAGGCTTTAAATAATAACAGCACATAGCAACCAGAAAGGTATGCAGAGGTAGGAAATGGATGCCCCCAAAGTCTTATGACTTATTTATGCCTCATGCAACCACTACTCATTATCAGACGTATCACTGTGGCTTATGTAAAATATAAACCAAATAGAAAATGTTATCATTCTCTACATTTAAGATAGAATAAACAACACAATAACTTTTCTCTCATTTGTCAGATACAGACAAACTGTAAATCACGTGGCAGATGCAAAGGACAAACTCCTCTGAGTCTTTTGTCCTTTGATTCCTGGTGGACGGCAGCCATGCTTGAATTGGATTTACGCCACCTGGCATGCTGAACAGCAGAGAGAGATGACTGTTGCTCTCCTAAATGGTGGATGAAGGATTTAAATTCTTTGATAAATGGAATGTGCGTCATGCAGTCACAAAACCTTTTTTTTTTTACTTCATATTGTCAGTCATTTCCCGTACACAGACAATGTCATTCATCATAATATAACATTCTGACATTGTCTCTGAACACTATCAAAAGACATCTCAAATTTAAAGTGCTTGTTCTGCTGTTTTCATCAAGTTTGTCAGTCTTGTGCTACCTGTTTGGATCCCACGGGTGGTTTGGCGAGTATTCTTCCGATCAATACGTTTTCGTCTCTCCTGTCTGTCTTGCATTGAACTCACACAGAGACATTGAAAACTCAGAGTCAGCTCGGGGCTCGGCAAATACACGGTGACTGCTCATGCATTCACAGAAAAGAGAGAGAAAGACTTCTGTTCAAGGAGGTATCCAAACCCCCACATCCATATTGATTAAACAAATTTGCCACAAATCATTTTACAAATGCCCAGTGGGAGGCTATAGAGGATGGTGGAAATACCCCATTCACACTCTGTCCTCCCCCGCAGGGCTGAAGCCCCGACTCTTGGCTCGTTTAAGCGTGCTGACAGCCTCTGATCCTGCAGCCATCTGCAGGGTGGGCTGGCCTGCACCCAGGGGCCATTGTGTCCTAACCCTTAGGAGATTTAACAGTGACGTAGAATCACAGGTAAAACATATTCTTTTTGATTCTGGATCATTTGCAAAGTACAACTTCAATAGTGAAGATTATCCAGCATGTCTCAGTGAGCGGAAAATGTTTGGATTGGCTCTGGTGTGGAGTTCTCATGGATTACTAACAGGAAAAAGCAAAGGAAACGGATTCATAATAAACATGTTGGATTATGACCTTATATGTAGACAGATCAGAGTAGGAGATAGTAGTGGACATTGTTAAATATTATTTAGAATAAGGAGCAACTTTCACTGCAATGCAGAAGCCTGGACTGCTCTCTCTGTGACTCATACAAATTTGGGTCAGCTTAAGCTCCACCCCCTCCCCATGCTTCTCTTTGTGAATGAAAATGGGTGGGGACAGCAATGCGGAGTGTATATGTGTGTGAATATTTTTGAGAGCCGGCGCATGTGTGTGCATGTGTGTGTCCATGTGCCGGGCCCAGGAAAAGGCATGACGGGGAACGTAAACAAGCGGCCTGTACTCATTTTAAACAAATGTATTACATAATCCTACAGGCAAGAATGTTCATGTTTTGGGAGGTGACATGAGTGATGATGTTAGTGGGTTATAGCTTTGTATACATTTATGTTTAAATTTGTCTTTGGATTATAAGGATGCATAGAAAACTACAAGGGCATTCATTAGACAGCGTGACTCCACCCAGGCTCGGTCTAAATGTGTGTTGTTCTAATAATATACTGGTCTGAAGAAATGACCACAGCACAGTACTTGTGACTCGACAGCAATTCCATAAATTTTCCCCCTGTGTAAACATGTATTTCGGTCCCCCATCAGGGTCTTTATCCAGATTCCAGGAACTTTTAATGGTCTATCATTTTTGCATACCTGAAATCAACAACAAAAACAAAATCCACAAAAGATACCGCAAATTACAGTGTAAACAAATCAAAATTTGTTCCTGTATCCACCCCTGGATCTGGATCTGCATCAAAATGTAATGGATTCTCCCCTGGGCCCACACCCCACCCTTTCAACAAATTTCATCAGACTTGGTTCAAAACGTTTTGTGAAATAACAAACAAAACAGCCACAGCAGGAAAATTATTGAAATGATGTTACTTCTTTGCAGTAGTAATAACATATAGATTCAGTAAAGCCACCTGCACTGGCAGCTATATTAATCCTAATAACTGTTTGTTTTTCTCTTAATATACATTATCCATATTCTTTTGATGAAGTAGACTGTAGCAGTTCCCACTGTGGTTGTTTTTACGTCTGTGGAAGCGGTCCTGCCCCTTCTTATAACCTCAAACACATGGTCAGCTCCTATTATTTTAACTGCTTCCAGTGACTTCAGATCTTGCTCGACCTCTGAGTGCAATCAAGAGAGGGAATGGCCACATTAAAACTGCCTGGCCGGGGATAGCTTAGGTTACCCTTGTTATGATGGAGAAAACAAGCTAGATATACTTCAAAAGCAGCAAAGATCATAAATAATTGATCAGTGTCTTTTTTTCTTCTTTCTTCATCCTTATGGAATAGTTATTCTGAATCAAAATCCACTTTTACCATTTCTTTGAGTGTTCCTTCTGTGTGTAATCTATGACTCTACCACCAGTTTGAAAAACCTGTGCATCCTCTCTCGCCCATGTGAGGGACGTGTCTGGAAATGATCTTTCTTGTGTTCATACAGGAGTCCGAAAGCATGATAAGTGGCCTCAGAGGGAGCGACTGAGCTGAATGTTGAGGACAAACAGCAAACAGTTAATGCTTACAGCAGCTGTGTGAAGATGCATGTGTGTATTAGACAGCGACTACTTCCTGCTGAGTGGGGTCTTAATGCGCAGATGGAGTAACTTTGATGTCAATGGCCCAGAGTCAGGATGATCAACATACAAGCAGATAATCTGAGTGATCACTCTGCGATCCAAACCATCACGGTTGACGTGACATTTAAGGGGATCTTAAATGTATTTTAGCATTGCTGCGCTTATAGATTGCACCTAAATGCTTCCACAGAAACCTAATCCACCAAAACAGCCCATCGCTCATAAAGACGCCACATGAGTGATGTGAGCAGAGCGAGTTATAGTGACCCTGGGACACACAACTCTTCTCTTTCCCAAACACACAAATTCCACTGATTCGCACTCATCTATGATCCCAGGCAGGGCGGCATTTATAAAATCTGTTCATAGACTGGTTTTACATTACCTGTAAAAATGGCAGCAGAAAGGCGGCCTTATTCAGTGACAGACTGTAAAAAACGCTTTATTTCATTTGTGTCTCTGATTGCTGCTATTGACAAGGAGCTGTTTTTGACATGAAATCAATATCTTTGCTTTTTTGGTGTCGCCTGGGTGAGAGTCAATATCACGCTGCTGATAATGGAGACGCGACTTATAATACATTAGAAGATGGCTGAGTATTCCAAACGATTTGGATTAATGCTGCAATGTTCTGTTTGAGCGACGTGTGAAAACTGAAAAATGGAAAGATGGAAACCAGAGGGGAAATACTAGCTGTTACTGCTTATGAAAGAAATTTCTCATTCAAATTTACATAAATGTGCTATTGGCCAGCCAGTGAACACACACACACACCCACACATATATATAAATACACACCCATCTATTTATCCAATCCTTTGGCTACCCACCTACTCGGAAGTTCAGAGGCTCCGTCCTCCACACAATGAGATAAATATACTACTGCACTCTTGCTTGCAGATTTTTCTCATAAAAAAGCCTTTGATAGTTTAGCCATCTGGCCGGAGCCGAAAAAAGTCCTCATAAAAGAGGCCCAAATAAGGTCAGGGGTCACTCCCTCCCTGGGTCAGGGGCCCTGGAAGGTTGTTATAGTGGACTTTACTAAAGTTGTCAGTTCAGATCCCCTTGACAAATTAAAGCACATTCTTCTCTTTTTAACAAATATTCCATTACAGTCAGACAAGACTAAAGGAAATGTTGATTGCTGGGAGGGCAGGGCAGAGAGGAGAGCAAGGTGGCACAGATATGGAATATGAGTGGAGCTTGGCTGAGTCAGATTGGAGAATAAACTCATCACAAATTATGAGAATCATTTTGACAAAGCTCCCTCAACAATCACATGAACCAGTGAGAATATCTATAAAACTTTTTTTTTACTTCCTGTTGTCTTATCACGATCCTTTCATGTATAACGTTTGATGTTTTTTTTTTCTTCTGCTTTACAAAACTATTATCCATTTGCGGGTGAGCAAACGGCCTTTACTCAACACATAGTACATTAAAGGTGCAATGACAGCCTGTCATTAACCCTGACCCGTCTGTGTCTCTGTCCAAACGTCCAAAGGATGAAAGGCTTTGGTTGGACTTATCACACAGCCACATTTAGCTGGCTGCTCTCTGTGTCAGCACATAGAATCTGCTCCATAACACAATACAGATACTGTGGAGATACCATCGTGAACACTGCAGACTAATCATTCCCTTTTCAGGGGATAAAACGATGGACTAGTCTACAGTCTGGACGCTACGGTGAAATAGTTCGAGCTTTCCTCGCATCAACTTTATTACAATCAAACTCAAGAAGCTATTGGAGATAAAACACAAGCAGAAAAAAGAGAGACAGCTCTGGATATATTACAATGTAGAAAATTCCAGATTTCTTCCTGTAAACAGACTAGTGTAGCTACTTTTACAGAAGCAGAGGAAGGAAGTCTTTATGCCCGTCTGTTCCTCGCCTTTAACTTTCACATGCATAAGAATGTGTTTGTTTCACCCCGCGTGTGTTCAAAAACCCATCTGAAACAAATGCTCGGCATATGAAAGCCCCTATGCCAGTGTGGGAAGGATCGAACAAAGCCAAGTGTTCCCCATCACACAGCTGCTCGTTTGGAAATTTGTCTTGTGCTCATTGTCTTCCTCTTAAAGAAGTGTTAAAGCTAGCGCTCCATGCTCCAGTCGCTTCCTAAGGAAGGTGCTCTTGTGTGATACATGGGCAGAAGTGTCCAGTTTCAGAGGAAATGGTGAGAGAACTGGCGGAGGACGATGAGCTTCATTAGACACCGCGGAAGAAGATGACCTCGCCAGAAGCAATCAATACAGCAGAGGCTACAGGTGTGGTCAGGAGGATGAAAAAAACACAGACCTGTTGTCACACGTAAGTGTTTTAGTTCCTTTCCAACTCATTGCAAGACACAAATAACTTTGGAAATCCAATTTTAATGAAGTCAAAATGGAGCCTTTCACAGTGATAAAGGGCTTATTTAGTGTCTGAATGAAGCCCTGTGCCTTCTCATGATGGAAATAACCCAACGCATTCCACACAGTGAAGAATGCCATGTCTCCAGTTTCTTATAATCAGCATGACTATGAGGGGCGAAAACAAACAAACAGTTTTTGCTCGCAGAACTTTGCCTGGGGAGGTGGTGGTGGTGGTGGTGGGGAGGGGGCTCTCATTTTGAGGAGGGGCCTCATCACAGCATAGTGTTATTAATCTTTGTTAATTGTAGACTTCTCTACACAAACGTCCCACAGCTGTATTTTTCATCATTAGGCCCTTGTTTAGAGTCCCAGGAAATGACCCGAAACATTGATGCCAAGTAGGAAAATCATTTAAACTTCAAGGGAACACGCATTTGTTGTAATAGTTTACGATTAACTATATGAAATCCGTGTTTGTCATCAAACTGAGGAGACGCCAACATATCAAGTCAGATTGCATTATAAGAGCCGTATCATTTACATGTTAGTGCCCTCCCTCCTCCTCCCATATTTTCTTTCCCCACTGTGCACGCGGCGGTGACATATATCACGCCTTTGTGAGCACCTGTTTTGGTATTTTGATGCACTTCTCTGTCTCTCCTGAGCAGCAGAGGGATGTGACATTCCTTCAATGCCCACAACACAGCTTGCATTCCATGTGTTGAACAGTGATGGTATCCTCTTTTGAAAAGGAATGCATCATGGTGGAATAATTGCCCTTACTCCTCTCTGGCCACTTAGTTAAAAGGGATTCAGATGGTTTGGGATCTCTCTCCACTACCCCTCCTCCCATGGGGCAGCACACGAGGGGGATGGGTGTATTTGACTAGGGAGAGCTGAATTTGGAAGGGGGTGGGGGCATCTACATAAAAGCCCCAAGTTTTTTTTTTTTTTTTGCTTCCATGACTCATCCATAGTGAGCAACTGTTTGGTTATGTGAACAAATATTGTTCTTTACACACATCTCATCTAAATCTACTCCATCTGATTCAAAGCAAGCTACACTTTTTTTACTCAAATTAACTATACAATGTGACCTGCAGGACAGACATGGATATTGGATTATGCTAGCATTGTCAGCTCTTGTTAGCAGAGCTGCTAGCGGCTGGGAGGTCCAAGATAAAAGTTATAGAAGATAGAGGAAGTTAACATACAGCTAGGTCTTATCTACACACACACACGTGTACACAGCAACATACCATGAGTCAGAGCCGCAACTCTGTCTTTGGGATATTAAGATGGACTAAAATGTCAAAAAAGTCTCACCGTGTATTTGTTAGTGGACACTTGAACGGCGAGTAGAACAGGATTGTAAATTTAGCAATGAGTGCTGTGACGAGTGAGGAATATTTGTTTTTGGATTTATGTCAGGTGACGAAGGGATGAGTAGACGTAACATGACTATAAATACAGTAGGACTATTGTCCTTGCTGTCCACTTATCTTGAATGTACTCAAATGCTTAAAAGCTTTAAAGGTGAAAAAATGAAAAGATGCAATGTTTTCCCAGCCGCTTGTGTGAACAAAAAGTAGTTAAAAACTGGAAATTTGACAATTGGGTAATAAAAAAAACACGCATCTGGACAGTACCAAAACTGGATTAAAAAATTAATTACTTAAAAAATGGTGGGTGTACAGGCCAGTATCACATAAAATCTCTCAGAGAGCTTCACAGACCCAGCCCAATACAATAGATTAATAAAATTAGTAAATAAATTGGGGACTTTTTGCACATTCATCTCAGTTAGAGAATTTCATGCTCCCACACGATACTGAAATCCCCACCACGATGTACTCATCTGTCAATCTACAGAGTTATTCATAAAGTTTGACTCATTCATAGTTATTTGTGATGCTTCATCGGTGTGACCTCTGTTCCAAACACACTCATGTCTGAGCCCATCCAGGCCTGTGCTATCAAGCTTCTGTCTTTTTGACAATCCCATTCAATCAGTCTAATGCCTGCTACCCCACCCCCGCCGTGGGGCTAATTAAAACAATTTCAAGGACAAAGCAGGGGAGGCTATTGTATCACACAACCAGCGGTGCAACGGATACGGTGCCAGAGGGACACAGTTGTCAGGGATTAGCGTCCCTTCATAGGCACAGATGAGCGTCGGGACAGGACGAATGACTTCAGAGGACTAAAAGCAGCAGTGGAGATGAAGTTAAAACACAATGATAGAAGACAATAAATGGCCACACATATCGAGACAAAATGCACACAAATGATCGACACGTGTGTAGAGAACTGTATCAGAGCCAGTTTACCGGCTGTGCTACCTGTTGCTCTGATGTCATCGGGATTATTTTGTCATAATCATCACGATAATGGAAATATTGTATGTCAGCATATGACTCGTTCCAACTTTTGTAACATTGAACACCCCTCCATCTAAATGTCCATCACAAGTACATTCATCAAGAATCAATCAAATAATCCGATCGATTACCTTGTACCTCCTCACTGGATCTGATGATCAGATATGACCACCCCCCACCCCCCATT